>JALHCA010000313.1:0-38087 GCA_024340505.1 Tolypocladium nubicola
GGCCCCCCCCCCCCCCTTCCCCCGGGAGGCGGCCGACGGGGGGTGGAACGGACCGGGAGTCTATTCGTAGGACGCGGGCACTACGACGGACTAGAACAGACGGTGAAGCGGGAGATGGGAAGGCTGAGCGTCCCAAGCCATGGCCAGTCCCGATTCGGCGACGTGCGATGCGCTGTCACCCATCCCGAGCCCGTCACTGCGCACGGAGCGCCGCGCCGCGACCGCGATGCCAAAGCTGAAGGGAGACGGCAGCCCGCCCAGAGCCGGCGAGGCCGAGCGCCCAGGAGCCTCGTTGCGAAGAGCGGCCTGCAGGCTTGGTGTTCCTTCTGCGGGCTTGACGTTCCTTCTTCGCTCGCGGGCTCGATGCCCCTTCTTCAGCCGTTGCGCTACCGCGCACGTCCTAGGTCAGCGGCTCGCGACGAGGACGGCCCTCGGGCGCAACTCGACGCAAGACGATAGATCAGTTTCGGCGATGCTCTGCGCGGGGCGCCGGCCCTAGCCGCCCGTTCGTCCACGTCTTCTGGGCGTCGGGTGATCGCGATGGGATGCCCGTTCGCCGCCGTTGGCTCATCTCCAGTTCGCGACAGCAACCTGGTTCCTTGCGCGCCTTCGCGAACAGGGAGGGCGGAGATTCGTATGAATCCTGCGCCCGCACGGGCACGCTGTGCAACCTGACAGCGTGCGTTTTGCCGCGCCCTCGGCTCGCTGCTACATGATGCGTCCTGGCCGCAGCACCCCCGAGAGCCATGACTTCTTTGCCCTCGGCCGCGACAACTTGACAATCGTGTCTCTCCTCCACGACCTGAGTCCTCGGCCCTTGCCGGTGTCTTACCGTGAAGTTTGCTTGTTCTCAACCATGATTCTCGCTTAAACACACATGCTACTGCGGTGTGTTGCGGTTGCTACATGGGGCTCGAGGCTATTTGTGGGCGCAGGGAGCTGGGCCGAAGAAGAAACAACTGCGGATGCAATGGCACCCGAATGGACATGGTCGTCGAGTGCATGTCACCACGGCGTGGCAACCTTCATGAGCAGAGATGTAGGTACATGCGTCTGTATGCGGCATGGCGCCTCCGTTGACAGTCTCAGTCTCAGCTTGCATCGGACCGTGGCTCTTGAACCTGATTCGAAGCGGGATTCTTCTGCCCTGGCAGGAGGAAGATGACAACCTCTTACTAACAGAAGACTGCCATCCGGGTATAAATATCACGGCTCCCTCCTCCTTCCAAGACGTTTCCTTCATCACCAACAGCTCAACAATCCAACCCTTCCCACCCAACTCTGCAACTCCAGCCGCCTCAAGTCTCCCCGACTTCCACCCAACAGTCAAAATGAAGTTCTTCGCTGCTGCTGCCCTCTTCGCTGGCGCCCTCGCCGTTCCCACCAACGGTGGCAACGGCGGAATCTGCCCGGTTGGCCTCTACAGCAACCCCGTGTGCTGCGACACTCTTGTCCTCGGCGTTATTGGCCTGAACTGCGCACCTCGTAAGTTGCAACACCATATAGGCGCTCTAGCTACCATGCTCACATTCTCTGGCAGCTGCGAACGACACTCCCCGTGACGGCAGAGACTTCCGAGATATCTGCGCCCGGAAGGGCCAGCAGGCCGCTTGCTGCGCCATCCCCGTCGTAAGTCGTCACTTGGAACCATTCCACGCTGTGGCTCAGCTAACCACTCTACAGGCTGGCCAGGGCGTCCTCTGCAACGCCCCAGTTGGTGCCTAAACAACTTAATGTCTAATCACTGCCGCGGCACACCACACCAACGACAGGGGCTTCTCGTTGGCTTCGACCAGGGATGGATCGGGATACTTGTACCGTTTCTGATGGTGCAAGGCGATCTGGAGGCTGGAGACCTGGGTATCTGGGTTGGTAAATAGTTCTCTTCATGGTACTATTCTTGCTAGTCATGTATTGATACAAAACTGACTACAAAATCACGCCTTGGAGTGCTGAATACCCACTGTGGCTGTTAAATCATGAGATACCATGTGCCGCATCTTGTATGTAAATGAGTGATACAACAGAAGTGTGGAGTACATGTTGGCTGGAGTCCCCTGGTGAAGGACTTATTCGCTCTGCAATATCTTAGCCAGTGGTCGGTAGATGTACACGAGACGGCACCGCACTAGCACCAGTTTGAGCAATAAGTGCCACTGGTTATTTGGACCGGATTCCGCGCCCTCACTGTTCTCAGCTACCTCAATGGATACGATGCACAACTTGTGAGATATACGGACACGATGTGATCCTTGATCTACACTCAGGCCCGGGCGGAGCATGAAAGCCAAGGACCTTTGTCTACGTGGTTTAATATGTTTCACAGCAGGCGCGTTGCAAAGTCGTTGTGGAACCTTTGTCCATGTGGTTTATAAGACTCATAGAAAGGCTCAGTCAATGTGTAGAGAGTTTCACAGCAGATGTGTTCTGTAAGGTGTCACGTTGTGGAACCTTCATCCAATGTCCCCATGGTGATGAGCTCTCGTACCATGTACAGTGTCTGTTCACCTGTGGCACGACCAACTGAAAGAGATCCACCGACAGCCCTTTGTGCAGAAAAGGTCTGTGAAACAATAACTAAAATGCTTCACATCACGGCGTACATCAGCATAGGGGTATAAAGCCGAATCGTCGCCTAGTGACAAGCATGAGTCTGCAATCATTCACCCAGCACACACAGGCCATTTTTTAAGTACACGGAAAGTCCCTTTGTCACGATCCGCGTTTAATCACGGCAAAATGTCTCAGAGCCATCGAGAAGCCATCACCTTTGGGCATGAGATGGAGTTTCTGACACCAAGTTGTGTCGAATACGGGTACCAAGATCGTCATGCGCAGACGAGAAAGGCTCTTGCTACCCAACTTTACCTAGAAACTGACGGCCTCGGCATTGCTGCGGAGTGCACTCATGAGAGTGGTTTAGTCTGCGCGGTCTGCTCAGGCGCACTGCCCAAGGATGTTTATCCACACATGAGAGTCTTTCGGGCAGGCCGGTCCGGCCAAGCCTCGCATGTCAAGGCCTGTCACCAATTCTTCTTGATTAAAAAAGAAGAGCTGGCTAGCCCTCCGTCCAATAGACCTTGGCATGGCATCGAGATGACGACACCTGTATTCGACATGAGCGAGTTATCCGCTGGCTTACCACAGACGGCGCAAGTGGTATCGGCGCTCCGCAACATGGACGTAGAAGTAGCAGCAAACAGATCCTGCGGTCTCCATATCCATGTCGGCCTCAGAGACGGCCTGCAACTTACCTTGGCGAAAAGGCTAGTGACGCTGGTGATGCTGCTGGAACGGCCACTGATTCTCCCCTTGCGCCCAGCGTCGCGAGGGGAGTCGTCGTTTGCTTCACCAATCAGCGAGAGGTCACGATTTGTCGAGAGACAACTGGACCCAAACGAGATGGCGGCGGCACTGAGGGTCGAGGGTCCCGAAATGAGAGAGCACTGGCCCTTCAAACTGGGGGATTTGACCCCAATGGCTTGTGGTGGCGGCGACCCATCGTCCTTGCATAACACTGTGAAGCTCATCTGGCACTCGCCTTCCTTGCGGGAACTCTCGGAAGGCCTGTGCAAGGGGCCGAACAACAGGACGGCGCTGGCAATCAGGTTAAGTGGCTCCGACGGCGTGGCGTTTAAAACGACGGGCGTGGACTCTGATGGGAACGCTCACGACTTTGAAGGTACGCAGTCCACCATTGAGTTCCGGTACCCGCAGATGAGCTTTGACATGCCCTTTATCAAGAACTGGGTCGAGCTATGCTGCAAGCTGGTCGAGATCGCTACGCTCGATGCGCCGGCGTTCAAGAAAAAGCTCCAGGAGCTTGTGCATGCCCTTGGCGAGGCCGAGGCTTCCGGGCGCGCAGCATGGCAGACGGTCCTGGCTGCCATTGGGCTGGGACACCAGGTCGCAGAGTGGCAGGCGCAGTTGAACCGCCATGCTATGGGCGAGGATATTTCGCACTTGGGGGTAAATGGCATATTGCTCCGGGAATAAAAGTATAGCCGTGAGCATGAGGTGAGGAGCAGCACGGCGTGCTCGTGCAGATGCGCCACTACTCGCCCATAGTCGTAGCCCAATACATGTCAAAACCACAAAGCGATCGAACAAAGATACCTGTGAGTGCATTCTCAAAGCGAACAGGAAATATCAAAGCCGATAGAAAGCCAAGTACGGCAGCGTTCAAAGGGCGGCCGCCTTCATGGCCGTGCCAAGCCCGGCTAATTTCCTTTCACGGAGAGCCCGGTCCGGCCGCAGGCCGATGTGGGGCCGGGACTGCGCCGTTGGAGCGCGATGCTTACGGGGCGAGACATTTCGCGTCAGGAATGGAGAGCGAAAACTGGCTTGTGCGCCTTAAAATACACCGTGCACATTTTCAGGGAGTCTGTCTGCCCATGTTTGATGCGGTAGAGTTGCGGCAAGTAGCGCCGTGGTGTAGGCATTAGTACTTCTTGAAGCAACACATTTGCAGTTGCAGAGGAAGCCGAGGCAGGAATCGCCCCCAGGCAAGGTCCTCGAGGCATAGTCTTACACTGCCTCGCTCGAAAGTTCACGAAGGCTTGGCGAGTGAGCTTCGACAGGGCAACTCACTAGAAGGCGACTGCGCCCAAACGACTTGCGCCCTTCAGGTTCGTCGGGTGTCAGAGCAGCCAGCCAACCACGCGTTCCCCTAGGGTTCCATCGGCATTCGGCTCGGCAAGTCGCCGTCAGCCCACGAAGCAGCACGAACCAAGAACCGCTCCTCCGTGCTCGCCCCGACGTGCGTTCGCGGCGCCCCTGGACGCCCATCCGGACAATGCGCCCAGGTCGGCAGCTTGACAGGCTGACGCCCGCTGCATGCGGCCGCACGCCCAGCCAGCACCGCGATGAGACGGACCTCGCACGGGACGAACGGGACGCACGTCTGAAATCCGGGGAAAGACGGGGAAAACTCAAAATGCAAAGTTTAAATGCAATAGCCTGCACCTGTCCAACATACCGTTCCCAGCCCGCCGGCGGGGAGGACAATTGCCGGCCCGTCACATGCGCCATGGCACAGACAATCTCGGCTCGACGCCAGACCCCGTCCAACTGCAAGCCATCCCATCCATCCGTAGTCTCCGCGTCCAGCAGCAGAAACAACGGCGCAACGCCAACAGGAGAAGCCCCCGCATCCACATGTAGAAAACTGCTGCCGCGGCTCCCACGCCTTACCCCGGATTCCAGCCCCTCCACCCTGTCACCCCTGTCCACACCCGTCACCCCTGTCACCCCGTCGCCCCTGGCCGCCTCAGCAAATCAACTGCCGCAGCGCAGACGATCCGTCGCCAGTTCCAGGCCAGGTCCGCGATTGCGATTGGGCGCGGCCCCTCGAGGCGCTCCGCTCTCGTCCAAGGTCTGCGTGCTGGGCTGCTGCAGGTCGCGCTCGCCGCCGCCGCCGACGTGACGCAGGCCCGCCCCCGTCCTCCTTGCTGAGGGACGCTGAGCGATGCTGCGTCGTCGTCCCGGCCGGCGGGGGTGACAGACGCGAGCCTTGCCTGATCAAGGGCGAGGCCGGCATGCGGACGCGGGATGGCTGAACTGATGGGGAGATGAGAGATGAGACGGCGCTGGCGCTGGCGTCTGTGGTGCCTGTATAAAAAGGGGACGACCCCCGGCGTGAACCAGGTGTAGGAACCCATCTCGGCCTCATCACTGCTTCGCTCACCCCCTCACTCACTCACTCACTGACTCACTCACCCCTTGCATCCTAAACCGCCGCCATGCTCCTCGCCAACGTCGTCTCCGCCGTCGCCCTCGCGGCCACGGCCCTCGCCGACGGCGCCTCCATCACGGCGGCCATGAACGCCATCAAGGCCGACACGACGCACCTCGGCGCCACCGTGGCCGCCTGGCCGGGCGACATCTTCGGCGTGCTGGCCATCGCGGGCGAGTCCCTCGGGCTGCTCGAGGCGCTCAAGCGCGGCTCGCGCACGGCCAGCCGCAGCGCGGCGCTCACGCAGGAGGAGGCCCTCGCCATCGCCGGCACGACGGGCGAGCTCGCCGCGCAGGTCAACACGACGCTCGAGGCCATCATCGCCGCCAAGCCGCGCTTCGACCACCTCATTGTCGTCAGCCCCATCATCCTCTTCAACCTCGAGGCCCAGCGCCGCGCCACCGCCGACTTCAGCGGCAAGGTCGTCGCCAAGGTGCCCGCCGAGCTCAAGCCCATCGCCCAGGGCCTCATCCAGCCCATCGACGACGGCTTTGCCAAGGCCATTGACCGGTTCCAGATCAGGCTGTAGGCGGGCCGGTGCGGAGGGACGCTGTACGGGTGGCATGTGTCGTGGCGTGATGGCATGGCACCACTGTGGGTGCACCGGCATGGGAGAGCGAGCGTCAGAGGCAGCAAAACGGGTCCTGTCGAGACGGGCCCGAGAGATTTTCTTGTATATATTGAACAGTCCATGTCAACGACGTCGATGCAACCGGGTTGCATATGCAACTGCATGCGTGCCGGCCCCTGCATCCACTTGCCGCGAGACCCGAGACGCAGGTGATGAATGAGAGACCTGTTCATTTCGTCATCCAGCACGTCGTATGACGGTAAATTGCAATAGATACTTTTCGAGGTCCTCCGCATCAGTCCAGCTGGTCCACCGTCTGGGCGCCCCCGTCCCCGTTGGCATCCGCCGCGGCGCCCTCGACCGCCCCGTCCGCCGCCGTCACGGCGAAGCGCCACCCGAACGCGTCCTCGGCCTTGCCCAGCTGGATGGCCTTGAGCTGCGTCAGCACGCGCACGCACACCGGCCCGGCGTCCTCCTGCGCCGCGGGGATGTACGTGACCGTCTCGGAGCCCGCGTCGGCGGTCACGCGCGGGCCGGCCGGCAGCCGGCTCGGGCTGACGCGCCGCGTGATGCTCCGGATGGGCACCAGCGCGGCGGCGGTGCCGGCGGCCATGACCTCGCTAAAGGCCGGCAGCTCGGCGTACTTGATGGGCCGCTTCTCCGTCCTCCAGCCGTAGCTGCGGGCGATGCGCAGCACGCTGTCGCTCGTGACGCTGTCGATGACGCAGCTCGAGTCCGGCACCACGAGCGTCACGTCGTCCGGGGCCCCTCCCGCGAGGACGCCGATGAAGCCGCTCGTGCTGAACTCGTCGACATCCTCGTGGCGGGCGCTGTCGAGGTGCAGCGTGATGCCGAAGCCCTCCTGGCGCGCGCGGTCGCTCCAGCGCAGCACGGGGGCGTAGTTGCCGCCGACCTTTGCGCTGCCGGTGCCGTGCGGCGCGGCGCGGTCGAACTCGTCGAGCACCAGCGCGCGCACGGGCTGCGAGCCGTGGTACACGCCCGTGGGGATGACGAAGACGGCAAAGGTGTACTCGTCGGGCGCCGTGAGCCCCAGCTGCGCGCTCGAGCCGTACAGCTGCGGGCGCACGTACAGCGCCGCGCCCGTCGCGTGCGGCGGCACGAAGCCCGCGTTGAGGGTGACGGCGGCGCGGCAGGCCCGCAGGAACATGGCCTCGGGCACGCGCGGCATCGAGGCCACGTCGGCCGAGTGCTGCAGCCGCAGCGCGTTGCGGTCGGGCCGGAAGAGCGCGATGTCGGCGTCGCCGGGCCCGCGGAAGGCCTTGAGGCCCTCGTACGCCTGCTGCCCGTAGTTGAGCGCGGGCGCCATGCCGTGGATGCGCATGTACGGGTCGGCGACGAAGCGCAGCGGCGTCCACTGCCCGGTGGCCCTGTCGAACGTCGACTCGATGTGGCCGTTGACTGGCGCGCTGCGTCAGCCTCGCACGGCGCACGGACGAGGAGCTCCTCTGCACTCACCCTCGCGGACGCGGAAGCCCACGTTGGACCAGTCAATGGTGTTGACCGGCGGCGGGGGAAAGGACGCAGCCATGGTGGTGGTGGTGGTGGTGGTGGTGGTGCTGCTGCTGCTGCTCGTGGTACAACGTCGGGGTGAAGCTGCCAATCGGTGCAACAACGCAAGACGTTGCCAACCGTCAGACGTCAGTCTCGATCTCGCAGGCACGACAGCAATGGATGGGCAGCGGGATGATGCAGAGCAGAAGAGGCCACCGAGTCAGTTGAGCCGGAAGAACTGGAGGATTTGGGCTCCAGCTCAGCTCAGCTCAGGCGCAGTCACCACCAACAGTCCCGGCCCCGATGTCGGGCGGGGCCGCCGCTTGCGGTGGGATGAAACGAGGGGCGCCAGTGCCGATTGGCTCCTCACCGAGGCTCACCGATCTTGACCTCGGCCGATGCTGCATACTATAATCTGCACGCATCGCGGCGAATCAGGAGCGGCGTTATGCATACCGTGTCCAGTGGCGGCAGGCAGCGGTCTGTACGGGCAATGCCGGTGCACGGGACACTTCTTACTTTACTCTTCGTGGGCACAGGGTCGCCATGGACTATGAGACTCTCCATCAAGATCATCGTGGGCGTCGACTTCGGCGTGTACGGGCAAATCGGTGCACGGGTGGATACGACCAGCTATGTCTCTGGTCAAGCTCAATTGCAGTCGTCTATCAACAAAGATCCATGCTCGCGCTCCTCATATCCATCTGTTCCATGATATCCATCTGTTCCATGATATCCATCTGTTCCATGATATCCATCTGTTCCATGATATCCATCTGTTCCATGATATCCATCTGTTCCATGCGTATGCCATGTCATATCCCCATCCCAACGAGCCCAGAGCCCCAAATCAATCAGCAGCGGCTTGTAAACACTCGAGATGCGAAAGCAGCGGGGTCATGTCCGTGGCGTGTGCGTGCCGTGGGCGCGACCAGACACCGAGATATTTCCCGCCGCGATGGATCATTAGTTGCTGTCTCGTGCCGTGAGGCTCCCTCGGCATTCTTTCTGGTTTTGTGTAAAGAGTATGTGATGCTCGATATCGCCCTTTGCTTTCCTTTCCAGTCCAACTCCTCATTCCGTATGCCCCTAAGCTGGTAACAAAACACTCCAACTCGCTCAACGCCTCGCAAAGATTGTCATTGTCATTGTGTATTGAGTGCATGTGGACCACTACGAGAGTGATGCCAGGCGCTGCAGGCAGTTGAGAACACCTAAAGTCCATCGTTAGCCTTTTCTTGCCCGGCGCCATGGCTCGGGGAACTTACCGCTGACGCCCTGTGCCGAGGTCGCCGCCGCCTCCGTGTTGCGGTTCCCGAGGCTCACCGTCACCACGTTCTCGACCGTCCCGCAGTGCTGCAGCTTGTTCGCCCACTTGAACACCTTCTCGTCCTCGCGGCCGTCGCCGACAATCATGAGGAAGTCGACGGGGCTCTTCGTCTCGCCCTCCGGCCCCAGCCGCGCCTTGAGCTTGTCAAACACATTCTGCGCCGCCGTGCTCTTGGTGTAGTCGATCGACTCGACCACGATGGAGCCGTCCACGGCAATGGCGTGCACCCGCTGCGACTCGCACGCGTCGTTGACGTGGGTGGCGCAGTCCGAGGCTTGCCGGGACGCCGTCTCGTAGTCCTCGGCGCCGTCGTAGTGGAAGAGGAGGCTGCAGTGGCGCTCCTCAATCTCCGTGCCGGGCGTCCTCTCCAAAAAGTACGTCATGATGGGCTTGACCGACGTCTTCCAGTCCTCGATCTGACCATTGTCCGACAGGTCCACCCACTTCTCGGAGCCGCAGTCCCTGATGAAGCACCCGCCCTCGGCGATGAGTCCCAGGTTGGGCACCCGTCGGAACACGCGGTCGAGCTCCTCCGGCCGGCGACCGGACATGACGTAGACGATGTTGCGCTCGTCCAGCAGCAGGTCGTTCAGGACGTCGAGCGTCCGCTGCGGGCTGACGGGGATGATCTGGTTGACCGGGCCCCAGCTGACCAGCGTGCCTTCGTAGTCGAGCATGAACAACCGGCGGTGGGATCTTTCGTACTTTGCCGAGACATCCTGCACCGAGAGCCGGGGGACGCTGGTCTGATCCCGCTTGTGCTGCTCGTCGTAGGCCCGGTCCAGCTGCGAGAGCAGCTCGCTGAACCAGTGCGACCCCGTGTGGCGGGCGACCGACTCGTACAGCTTCTCCCAGCGCCGCGCCTTCTCCTCGTCGTCCATCTCGAGCGCCTGCTTGATGGCGTCGGCGCACTGGCGGTAGTCCCACGGGTTGACCGACAGCTCATTCTTGTTGAACAGCGACGACGTGCCCGTGAACTCTGACAGGATGAGCGAGCCGTGCCTCTGGCCCGGGTGGATCCTTCCGTCCTGGCAAAAGATGTACTCGTGCGAGGTCAGGTTCATGCCCTCGCGCTGGCTCGTGATCATCAGGGCGTCGGCGATGGTGAGCAGCGCCAGGTACTGCGCGTAGTCGATGTCCTGCTTGAGGTAGACGACCGGCTGGTAGGCCAGGTTGGCCCACGACGAGTTGACGCGGGTGACAATGTCCGAGACGGTGGCGTCGAGGTCCGTCTTCTCGCTCGACGACAAGGCAACCTGGATCAGGACCGTGTTCTCGCGCCACTGGGGGTTCTTGTTCAGGAACAGCTCGTACGACAGCAGCTTCTGGCGCACGCCCCGCACGTG
Source organism: Tolypocladium nubicola (assembly GCA_024340505.1). NCBI lineage: Eukaryota > Fungi > Ascomycota > Sordariomycetes > Hypocreales > Ophiocordycipitaceae > Tolypocladium > Tolypocladium nubicola. Next base: position 10,494 of record JALHCA010000313.1, read on the forward strand.
GTCGAGCTTGTCCCGGGCGACGATGAGCTTCTTCCCCTTGTACCGCTCCTGGAGGATGCTGAGCCAGCGCATGACGTCCTCCCCGCCGCGGTGCTTGCTCAGGCTGACGGGGTCGATGCCAATGGCCATGCTGACGACGTCGACGAAGCGATCCTCCAGCTGCAGGCCCTCGGGCGTCGCCTCGACGGTGAGCAGGCGGCTGCACGTCTGCAAGAAGTGCCGGCTGTACTCTTGGATCTGGAAGCCGAGCAGGTTGGCGCCCAGCATGCCCTCGAGCAGCTCCTTGCGGACGGCCAGGCAGCGGAAGACCTCGGACGACGGAAAGGGCACGTGCAGGAAGAAGCCGATCTTGGCGTCGGGGAGCTTCTTGCGGACCATGCCGGCGACGAGCAGCAGGTGGTAGTCGTGGATCCAGATGACGTCGTTGCGCTTCCAGTTTTCGACAATCTTGTCGGCGAAGCGCTGGTTCACGTTGACGTAGTACTTCCACGAGTGGTCCTCGTAGGCCTTGCTCTTGGGGTTGTCGGGGATCTGGTAGTGGAAGACGGGCCACAGGATCTGCTTGCAAAAGTGGCTGTAGTGGCCGTCAAAGTCCTTGTCGGAGCAGAAGACGGTCAGCATGTCGTGCGTAGCGAGCGTGTCCTCGATGTCCTGCTTCTGCTGCGTGCCCTCGAGGGCGTCGGTGGGCATGCCCAGGGTGCCGACCCAGGTGTACTCCTTGAGCTTGCCGTCGCGGGCCGCCGCCTCGGCCGCGTTGCGCAGGCCGCCGTTGCCCTGGTCGGCGTCGACGACGGTCCACGGCGCCGACGAGAAGACACGGTCGGTGCTGTCGCTCCGCAGCAGCGGCCGGGGCTGGACGACGCCGCGGCGGCCCAGCTCGCGGGCCTTTTGCAGGGTGCGGGTGCGCTCGAAGATCTCCGACGGCGGCGGCGAGTTGGCGCGCGAGCGAGGCTGGTTGGCGCGGGCGCCCCAGCCCGAGGCCGCCTGGTCGGTCGGGGAGCCCAGCCCGTGCGGGAACTGGATGCGGAAGCCATCCTCGTTGGCCCAGGGGTCGGGGGACTCGCGGTCTTCGACGGGCGTGTGCGGCGGCGTGAGGTCGGGCCGCGGGGAGAAGAGGCTGGGCTGCACGTGGGCGGGAGCAGCAGCGGTCGCCTTGGGCACGGGCGGGATCGTCTTGGTCCGGCGGCGCGCGAGTTCGCCCCCCCGAGGCGGCGTTCCAGGGAGGTTGAACTGGATCGTCTTGGGGAGGAAGCTGTCGGTGCACATCGCGTCAGCTGCGTCCGTCTGCGCGAACCGTCGGGGTCAATGTCTGTCCGGGACACCTACAGCGAGCACACAAAGACAGTCATGGTGAGCTACAGCCCGCGCCAGGCGCAGCGTCTTCGTCGGGCTGGAGTCGCAGCAGAGGAGGGAAATCCGCGTCCCCGTGGTGGTGGTCCAAAGGCTAGCTCCTCGTTATCCAGCACATGTGGAGTGCTATTGATGACGCAGTTGGGCGGCGAGAGCCCGAGAGCAAATGGACGCGGGTGCAGGGGCGCGCAGGGAGCCGTAGAAGAGCGAGGATGCTCGGCGTCGGGCGATGAAGACGTTTCCAGAAGATTCGTCGCCGGGGGAGTGAGTTGGTGTTTGCAAATGGAAGTTCTGTTCCAGGCGGACAGGGCCAGGAAAGGTATGCGGGGTTGGCGTCTGCGACAGCGAGTGGCGCTGCCAAAAAAAGGTTCCGGTGGGTAGGTAGGAACCTTATACCTTAGGTAGGTCGGTGCTTCGTGGGTAGCTTCAGGCCTCGGCGGCAGCGCAGAGACGGAATTATAATCCAGTCTTTGGACGAGCAGCCGTTTCTTCTGACGTAGCCGGCCCCGACCTGCAGGCTCAGAACCAAGGCGGGATGGATCAGACTGACGCTGTGGCAAGGCAAGGAGGTTTTGGTCCGCGGGAACGGGCCAGCCAGTGCTGCACGGGCAGAAAACCGGGCCAAGGAACAACGGAGGCTGACGATCGAACGAAGCAAGGTTCGGCGAGCCGCCTGAGGCAGGGCGGCCAGGCTGATAAGGACGTCACGCCGGGCAGATCGATGGCCCTCTGGCCGAGACGTGCGCTTCAGGTCTCGGCTTGGCGCAATGCTGCCGGCTGTCCGCGGCCTGGCTGGTTCCGGCTTATAGCTTGCGTCTCGCCTCGTCTTCGCGCCGTGCGGGAGCAGATTAAACGCTCAAGCCCAAGCCCGGGATAGGACAGGAGCCACGTCTCGTCTCGCTGAAGTACCCTGATGTGCGTGACGGCACGAAGCCAGGCTTGCCAGGCTGTCCTCCGCGCGCCGTGGCGACTCCGGGCTCTGTCCAGACTCGGCACTAGGCTCGCCTCGCCCTGGTGACTGACAGCCTGGACGCGAACCTGAACTGTAAAATCAAGGCACCACCACCCTCCTCGTGACGGGCGGAGGCTCCATTCTCCTGCCGCCAATTGATGCCTCCATGTGGCGTCTCCGGCAGCTCTCGTTCGGCAGCGGGCAAGCCTGGCCGCCATCCACGGACAGGTACCAGGCTGCCTCCTATGTTGGGCATGCAACGATTCACGTCGCGGACGGGCCGGGCCCTGGCCGAGCTCCTGCAGCAAACACAAATACCCTCCCGCACTTACGGCCCAATCCGACGCGTGACGTGCCCCCGGGGTCAGAGCAACCGTTCGCCGTTGGGCTGAGCCCAGCTGATGCTGGACGCCGAAACAGAATGAGCAGTCGTCTGCGCCTGGGCCGCGATGCCAGCACAGCCGCGGGCTCGCGGGGGGCTGGGGGAGAGAACTTCTGTCATGCGGTGGCTTGGGGGCAAGAATAGCAACAGGCGCCTGGAGCGCGCCCTGCCGGACGGCGGCTGTTGGCGGAAGCTTCACCAAGCCAGCCTGGAAAGTTTGACCCCCAGTCTCCGACGTCTTCCGCGAGGCGCAATGTCCCTGTGGACTCGTCCCAGATATTACCAAGTTACGGCATTGGGCGAACCTCCAGAGTCGAGACCAGTCCGTCACGTCTGCGAACTCTATATCATTTCCAAAGTCTCAAAACGTGGCCCCAGCTGTCGTCCAGTGAGGCCATTCACGCACCCGCCGCCCGCCGCCATAGGCTCCCGCCGCGCTGCAATACCACCCTACGCAACACACCTCGCAGTTCCCTATGCAGCGCTGTCGCGGGGAGCCAAGAATACCGGCCCGGGGAGGTCGCGTCATATCCGGTTACGTACCTATAACGCGAGTAGAGGCGCATTATACATCGATATGGTCTTGGCCCGACCGATAACCAACCAAATGACTCACAAGTCGATTGGCTGGCCAAGCGTGGCGTCGAGTAACTTTCACAATCTCCCGTCTAAGTCAACGTTGCGACATGCGGCGACCCTCAACTACCCCAATACAGGCCGGGACGCCACGAGATGCCCGAAGCCTATACGAATTTGGCGTCTTCCACAAGCTTTCCAGTTGACGCCTCGTCAGGCCAATTCCGTGCCACGCCCCATCTGATGGCAGGCAATAGTAGCCAAACCGTCGGGTTTAAGCTGGGCATGTCGAGGGATCCGAGCCTTCCATGACCTCTCGAGATAAGCACTCGAGACAAATCACTCGAGTTGCATATCGCCTCGTCATGTGGTATATCGAATTAATCACAGGCACGTCATGCTGGGTCCGTCACCAACACTTCTAGTTCTAATTCTGCCAAAGCCGCACGGCCTTGTCCTTGCCGCCGCTGGCTACGCGCTTGCCGTCCGGTGCCCAGTCGACGGCATACACCTCGTCACTATGCCCCGGCAGGTCCACCGCCAGCTTGTGTGTGGCCATGGACCACACCTTAAGTGTGGTATCCTTCGACGCCGTCACAAGAAGACGCGAGTCCGCAGAAAACGCGCATTGATACACCGTTGCGACATGGCCCCGGAGCGTGTTGATGAACTTGCCGTCCCTGCCGTACCCCGTTAGTTGAGGCGTTACGCACAAGTCTGCTTGTTCGTACCTTGCACTCCAAATCTTGGTGTGATTGTCCCACCCTGCGCTGGCGATGAGGGTATTGTCCGGTGAAAACGTTACGTGGTTGATCTGCTTCTGGTGCCCAACCATGCGGGCGACGGGTTTCGTGCCTTGCGATGGATCCCACAGGTACATGGTGAAGTCGTCGCTGGCCGAGACTAACCGCTCCGACAGCTTTCCCTGGACCCGAGCCGCCTTTTCGAACCGCTCCTTTGCCTTGGCTCGCTTTCCTCCATCTGTCCCTGGCACTGGTGTGTGGTCGAAGTAGGCAGTTCGCAGCGCAAAGTCAGTGGACAGGGCCAAGTGGTTGATCCAGTGGGCATGTGCTGACAGGGTGTGCACGAGGACTCCCTTCTCCGCGTTCCAAACCTTGACCGTCTTGTCATGGCTGCCAGTGTAGATGAGCCCAGTCCCGCCCCATCTGACACAGCTTACAGAGCTTTTGTGCCCCGACAGGACATGCTCCGTCCGGCCCGTGTTCACCACCCAGACTCGGACCGTTGCGTCTTTGCTGGCACTGGCCAACCGCGGCGTGCCGTCTCTCCAGAGGTGGTACGGCTCCCAGGCCATGTTGGTAATCCACTTGGCGTGCCCGGTCAAAGGTCCCGAACCCATGGGCTTGCCCGTGTGCGGGTCCCATAGCCGCACTGACTTGTCCATACTGCCGGTCGCTAGCCGCATGCCATCGGCTGACCAGGCTACACAAAGAACCCAATGTGTATGTCCGGAGAGCGTGTACTTGGGCGTTCCCGTCTCCGTGTCCCAGATACGAGCGTTCTTGTCCCCAGAGCCTGTCGCTAACCGCGCGCTCGTTGCCGGGCTGAATTGGGCTGCCAGAATTGCCTCGCCATGGCCAGGTATCCGATGCGACATTCGCGTCACGGCCTGGACTTTAAAAACGGCCTGGGGCTCGGCGGTGAGTGTCACGGTCGTCTCGAACGGGTTCTCGATGCCATGGCTGCGCAAGAGCTGAAGAAGATCGGTAGGGTACTGGTCCACGATGATGTCTGTCTCGGGAATGTGGATTCGGAAGCGGTATGGGAGGAATTCTTCCTTCTCCTGCACACGTAGAGGCAGTCAGCGGCTGGTCTCCATTTCGTGAACAAGGAAAATGTTCCGTACCCTCACGAGCAGTGTATTCAACAGCAAGGATAGATTCTTCTCTGAGGCATCGGCGAGCAGCACCTCGATTACGTCGCAGACCTGCTTGCCGTCGCCGTCGAGGAACCGCGCCTTGAACGAACCAGCCGGCCCGGTCGCCGCGGTGACATCCTGCTGGATCTGGGACCTTTCAAGGTTCTCCCTCCTCTGCCGTTTGGACGGCGGAGGCGCTATTGTCGCCATGTCGAAGTGAAAAGGCGTGTGTTGTTGGATGGGCTCCGAGATCAATGCTGATAACGCTGGATGGTGGGGAGTTGGCAAAAATCTGGAAAATTTGGGCGGTGAGAGCGGTACACAAACGCTAACTCAAACGAGGTGAAAGCTGGTGGAATGGTGTTAGCACCAGCGATAACAACGAACCCCACCAGATATCGGCACTAAAATGTGGTAGTGCTACTCTCCACTGTGCAAGCCTCCAGGGGATCTGAAGGCTAACTCGCGGACTGTTGCGTCGGCGCTTGCTGCGCTTGCTGCGGTTCCTGTTGCAGGCCCTGTGTCGGCGACTCTTGCGACGGCCGAACCCCACGCAGTCGCTTTGGAGGTCCTGGATAGACTTGGTAGGACATCCCATTGTCCACGTGCGGAATCGGAACTGGTGTGTGAGTTGTAGGCTGCCCCGGCTGTGTCGTAGGTGGTATCAGCTCAAACTGCGGCTCTGCCATCCCCGGCGCAGGTGCAAGATTGCGATATTGGGCGCTCGGGATTCGTTGAGGTGTCGTGTGGGGGACGCCGCTGGGGTGAGGGATACGCGGCGGCCCTCGCTGCCGATTGGTATATCTAACACCCTGGGCTTCGAGTCTCCTCCTACTCTCTTCGATTTCCACGTGTCGCCTCTCTTGAGCGTCCGATCTCTTCTGTCGCTGTACACCTTCGTTTTGTACAGCGTAGATGGCGGCAATGCGGAGCTGCATCTGGGCTAAGATGCCAAGTCGCTCCGGCTGCGACATCTTGCGGTAGTCATTCTTGAATCGGTGGAACGTGTCACCGCTCAGTCGAAGAACAGCGTCGGAAACACCGGCGACTTGGAGCGCAGCTGACGTCTCGGGGTCTGGCCGGGGGCCCTCTGCTGTACGCGTCAGATCAACTGGGCGTATGGATGCTTGTCACCTGCTAGGCACTCACCTGGCACCTCTTCCTCCTCGTTGTCCTCGACTTCGCTGGCTTCGGAGGGAGTTGGCGGCTCTGGCGTGCCGGGCTCGTGATTGTGATCGTCACAGATGACGGTCAAGACCCAGCCTCCGACCGACTTGCGGTCCACGGCCTTTGCCTTCCACGGGCAGTTGGTCTTCTTGGTCGTCGTCTTGTGCTTTGTTGCTTGGCAGCGATACGGTCGACCGCCGCGTTCACAGACGAGATCGGCGCGCATTATGGGACCGCCGGGTTTGCTGCGATGGGATCTCGCCTTGACAATCTTGTAGCCCTGCTTCTCTGTGAGGTGGTTGAGGTCGCGCATCAAGTCCTCACAGCTGCCGTAGATGCCAGCCTGAGGCACCGTGACGGCCTCGAGGATGCCAAACATGGCTGCTTGTGGAAGTTGATGGACGTGCCGAACAGAGCAGAGGGATGTGCGCGTCTTGCGTCGGCGAGTGGGAGTGGGAGTCTGTTGTGTGTCATTTAGAGGTCGGCCTGTGCGAGCGTCGAGACGCAGAAGTGGAGGCGACAGTAGGCGGGCAAAACATCGGCCCGTGAATGTCCTTAGCTGTCTCCTTCCATCTCTCACGGGACTCGGGAGGCAACACCACACAGCAGGAAGGTCCCAAGGGTCGTGGCTGGCTCGTAGGAGCATGAGGGGAGCTTGGAATGCCTCAGGAATCCACGCTCTAGGTGCCTAAGACACTGATCCATGGCCCTGAATTGATCCTCGTCATCTTCAGCGACTCCCAGCTTGTGCTGCTGTCATTGATCACTTACTCTCGCTGCACACATCAGACTCCCGGACAGGGCGACAGCAGGCCGCTCGCAATTGCCGACCATCATGCCTCGAGAGCGCTCGTCGAGATCGTGGACTGCAACGCCGTGCTCCTCTGCCTACTTTCAGAGCAGCGCCCAATCGGACACGCCCAGCAGCTCTGCGTCCACCGTTAGGCTTGAGCAACAGGCTCCGGAGAACCATGGCCGTCCGCCTCAGTACACACCCTCAGTGACCAGTACGAGGCCAAGCACCTCCCATACGTCCATCTCACACACCACCACCAGGCCCAGCACTGCCTCGGGGCTCAAGTCACGCACAGCGACAACCTCGTCAAAACTCGGATTCAGTGACCAGCTGAACGTCATCTGTGCTCTTGCCGAAGCACGCGGTGTGACACCATCGGTCGGTGTCGCTTTTGTCAACGTGTCGCTCGGTGAGGTCATTCTCAGCCAGATATGTGATAACCAATCCTATGTCAAGACCATCCATAAGATCCAGATGGCGTCCCCGTCCCGAATAGTCTTCATGTCCACTGCGTGTCCGCCCATCAAACCAAGTACATTGCACTCACTTGTCCAGGAGCTGGTACCAGAAGCTCATTGCGATGCCTTTGATCGATCAGCGTGGTCTGAGACTACGGGCCTCGACTACATACAAACACTGGCATTCCCAAGTGACGTCGAACCGGTCAAGGTCGCCGTGCATGGCAAATACTATGCAGTTTCTTCGTTTGCAGCAGTCAGTACTAGCCCTCGTCCCTATGTTGTGCCACGTAGCTGACTTGAGCCTCAGGTGATGAAATACATCGAGCACCAGTTGACAATCAGCTTCGCCCCTCACTCTCTTCGCATCCGGTATCAGCCATCCGAAGACACCATGATGATTGACATCTCTGCAATCCAGTCTCTCGAGATCATGCAGAATCTTCGTAACTCCAACTCCAAGGCGTGTCTGTATGGGTTGCTCAACCACACGTCCACCCCGATGGGCTCTCGAATGCTACGGAGCAACATGCTCCAGCCACCTACTCGCCAAGACACTTTTATCGCTCCCCGTTATGATGCCCTGGAAGAGTTGACGACCAAGGAGGAGATGTTTCGCGAGATTCGAAAAGGTACGTCGCGTACTCTGCGGGGGAGCTCTTTCTATTCTGACCAGACACCAGCTCTGAAGCTCTTCCATGATGTCGAAAGACTACTGACAAAGGTTCTCCAAATTCCACCAGGTCTTGCATGGCATGGCTGACGGTTGCAGCTGATAATTGTTCCTTCGGATCGTAGCATGCCGCAGATGGAAGAACAGATTGGCCAAATACTCATGCTCAAGAGCTTTCTCGAGGCAGTCCCCGAACTTCACAAAGCCCTGACCACGGCGCAAAGTCCATTGCTAGCCAAAATTCGCGACCTTTGCCGTCCTGATGTGACTGAGCCAATTCTTGCCCAGATTCGCAGAATAATCGAGGCCGATGTGACCTACATGAAGTCACCCTTGGATCTCCGCAATCAGCGAACCTTTGCGGTCAAGGCGGGCATCAGTGGCATGCTTGATGTTTCTCGCCAGACTTACAAGGAGCTTACAGAGGAGATCCACCAGCATGTGGATGAGATTAACGGTGTGTCCGAGTGACTGATGAGCTGTCAATTGCGACCCGCTGACTCCCCAAAGAGCAGTGCCAGATCAAAGCCGCCCTCAAGTTCGACAACGGTCGAAAGTATTGGCTCCGCGTCAAAGCCAGCGAGTTCGATAGCGCAACGCCTCCTCCAGTCTTCATCAATCTGGTCCGCAAAAAGGACAACCTCGAATTCCAAACGCTGAATCTCGTGAAGCTGAATGTTCGTCTCTCCGACACGTCAAATGAAGTCGTCATGAGAAGTGATGCAGTCATCCAGGACCTGATGAGGGAGCTCAGACAAGCATCCCCGCAACTCTTTAGAGTCTGCGAATCTGTGGCACTCGTCGATATGATGTCGTCTTTTGCACAGCTAGCAACTACGCGAGACTACGTTCGGCCAGAAGTTACCCAAACCCTGGCACTAAAGTCTGCGCGGCACCCAATCCTGGACACAGTGGGTCGTCAGTGTCTGGATGAGGTGAAGTCGAAGGCTGACGAAGTGGTAGACCCTCTGTGGACGCTTTGTACCGAATGACTACTACGCAACCGAGCAGTACTGCTTCCACGTCGTAACAGGATGCAACATGAGCGGCAAAACCACGTACATACGGGCGGTGGCACTGCTCCAGATTATGGCTCAGATTGGCTGTTTCGTGCCGGCCGAATACGCCGCCTTTCCCATCATCAACAACATCTTTGCACGAGTCTCGATGGAAGACAGCATTGAGGCGAGCCTGTCGACATTCTCGGTTGAGATGCGCGAGATGGCTTTCATCCTCCGGAACGTGGACGACAAGAGCCTCGTCATCATCGACGAACTGGGCCGTGGAACGAGCACCAGAGATGGATTGGCCATTGCAATTGCCATCTCGGAGGCATTGGTCCAAACCAAGGCATCGGCGTGGTTTGCAACACATTTTGCCGAACTGGCCCGCGTGCTCGGCGACCGCCCTGGAGTCCTCAATCTTCACCTGGCTGCCAAAAGCGCGGAGACGAGTGGCGGATTGCCTCACTTGAAGATGCTATACAAGGCGACTGCGGGCACAGTGGATGACGAGGAGCACTACGGCATACATCTTGCTCGCGCCATTGGCCTGCCACCAAGTTTTATCAAGAAGGCTGAGGAGGTCGCTGATGATTTGAGACTGAAACGGGAAGCCAATCGGCAGAGCTCCGAGTCCCGCAAGCTGGTGGCGCGTCGCAAGCTCCTGTTGAACTTGCACGAGGCTCTTCAGCAAGCCCGGGATTCTGGGAGCGAAGAAGCACTGCCGGGCTATCTCCAACGGCTTCAAGCAGAGTTCATCAATCGCATGGAGGAACTTGACAACATGTAACAATCGGAAGCAAGCAAGGGGAGTATTTGCTGTACGTGGGTCTTCAAAGCAAAGACTGCCTCACCATTAATGTCAGTGTATGGATCGAAATGCATCTAACTTGCTTGGCCTCACGCGGCTGGCCGTTGGTAATCCAAGCTTTGAACCTTTGTCCAAACCTGCTTCACTACGCGGTGCTGCGCCTGTAATCCCGTTTCCTTGCCGGATGGACCTGCCGGCCTGCGTGGAGTTAGCGCTAAATTACATAGAGGAAGCATGGATGCAGGGGACGAACCGAATGGCGAGGTATAGCCTCCCTCCTGTGTTGGCCTTGGGGATCTCATCACTGCTTGGATCAGCCGGGGGGTTCGCGGTTGTGACGAGGCCTCCGGCTTCCTCCAGAATTGCTATGCCGGCGGCGACATCCCTGAGTTCGTTCATCAGCAACGCTCTGGTTATCACATTAAGCCCGACTCCTGATGAGACTCACCACTCCCAGCACCCGCCTTCCCACCAAATATCGAAGGAACCCATGGCCGTGTACGCGAGATCCAACGTCGCACTGCGTTGTATAAGATGAGCTCAGGCACCGAAACGACGCTGGATTGAGAAAATGCCTACCTTCCCAGGCTGCGCATACCGTGGACCATGCCGCCACGTCCGCCACGCGCCTGTCGCTCCGCCGCCATGGTGACAAAGGAGTCTACCTTGCGCATCAAGTTCCCCCCCGCGCCATCTCTCCTGTCCTTGCCCCATTCACACGAAAAGACGCACCCGCTCGGTGCGTTTTCCGGCAGCGGCGGGATCGGGTTCCGCACCAGGGGGAGGCGGCGCGTCTCGTTGAACCAGGCGCCGCGGCCGCGGCAGGAGGAGAAGAACTGGTGGAGGAAGGGGGCGTTGATGACGCCGATGAGGGGCTCGCCGTTGAGGGTGAAGGCGATGGAGACGCAAAACATGGGGAAGAGGTGGGTGAAGTTGACGGTGCCGTCGAGGGGGTCGACGATCCAGGTTGGTGAGGCGTCGACGAGGTACTTTCTTGATGAGCCCGCCGAGTACGTCTCCTCGCCAATGAACCTGTGAAGAGTCAGTGACGTTACAAGCATTGGCGGGTGGGCGGGGACGGACTTGTGGCTGGGGAACCTGCTGGCGATGGAATCGCGAATGAAGGCCTCGACGGCTGATGATTATTGCATCAGTATTCTTCAGTCACCCTTTGGTCTGCAATCATAGGTACACACCATGATCAGTTTTAGTAACTATGTCTACCGAGTTGTCCTTTTCGAGAAAGTCTTCATGAGATGAGGCACCGCTCGGGTCGCCGTCTACCCTGTCCCAGGCGGCTTTCATGAGCATGTCACCCGCATCTTTACCCAGCTGCACCGCAAAGGCGTAGATGTGGGCGAGTTCCTGGTCGTCCATCGTCGGCTGCAATGTGGTGTCGGCTTGGGGTGGAGCGGTTGGTGTTTTGGGCACAGAATCGGCATCGGAGGACCAGACGTCCGGGGAGAAGAGTGTAAGCTGCCAGTATTAGCCGGCCAAGTACTCGTCAGTCGGCATAAGCAGAGACGGGGGCGGGTTTGACAGCGTTAGTCTAGTAGATGGATGAAGCTTTACCCCGGGAGGGGTTCCTCCACATGTGGGGTTGTCCGTGTAAGTCGCGACTAACCATCAGAGCATTTGTAAGTTAATAGATTCGCGATGCAGCTTAAGGACCGAATGCTTCTATCTGCAATTGTAGTATCACTGCAAAACTGCCGCCAGATCACCATGGCACGACGCATTCTCCTCATCAACGGCCCCAACCTCAACCTCCTCGGGACCAGGGAGCCACAAGTCTACGGCTCAACGACCCTCAACGACGTCCTCGAGCAAGCCCAGACGCAAGCGCAGCAGCTATCCGTGGAGCTCGAGGCCTTCCAGTCCAATCACGAAGGCGCCATCGTGGACCGCATCCATTCCGCGCGCGGACACGTCGACGCCGTCGTCATCAACCCGGGCGCCTACACGCACACGAGCGTCGCGATTCGCGATGCGCTCCTCGGCGTGGACGTGCCGTTTGTCGAGGTGCACGTCACGAATGTGCATGCGCGCGAGGAGTGGAGGAGGCATAGCTACTTGAGCGACAAGGCGCAGGCGGTGGTGTGCGGGCTGGGCGTGTTTGGGTACACGGTTGCGATTGAGTTTGCGGCCAAGCACATGAAGTTGAAGACGGGGACATCAAGACTGTAATATGAGATCTTTGATTCTCAGAATCGAGACCGGCAGTTCGTTTTTATCTTCAATTACAGCATAGCCTGCGTCTTCTCGAAAGAGGCCTGATCTGTCCGCAATGCCAGATCGCTCGTCATCCGCCCCCACGATTGCGCGGCCCGTCTTGCCATTGTCTCTGGCACGTTCCCGCTGGTATCTGCCAGCGCCCTGTTGAACACTTCGAAACTGAGCCAGCCCGTGTACCCCAGTCCGTGAACTATGGCGTTCAGGATCGGCTTGACGGGGAGGTACCCTCCTTGGCTCGACTCTCCGTAGAACAGCCTTGCGTTCCGAGAGAAGGTCATGCGCGACGGCTGCTCTGGGTCGTAGAATGCATGGGTGCTGTTGAGGGGCTGTGCCAGCCTCTCCGCGTCGGCGACTTGCAGGAGGAAGACCTTTCTCAGGTCGACTGACGAGACGAGATTGCTCAGGGACCTGGCGACTGCTTCGTCGCAGTCCGGTGTTCGTCCAGAGGGCGCCGCGGGATCGGCGTATATGCGGCCCGCGATGTTGAATGTGTCGAGGCAGATGCCGAAGTTTGGGCGGTTGACGCGCCGCACCACGTCCCAGCTTGCCTCCCATGTGTTCACCCTCGTGCCCCAGCAAAGAGCCTCATAGGCGAACCGAATTACAGGCGTCGCGGCGAGTCCAATGTCGGCTATTTCAGCCATGTCGTCCACGATGGTGTCCGTGTTGTCTGTTATCTGTGCGGGAGGGAGGTTGCTGCTGGGAAGCAGGATCAGGTCGATCCCCAGCGCATGGGCGAGTCGTACCCAGAGCTGCATGTCTTCCAGCCGTTGGTCGTGTACTTTTCGGTCGACCAGGCCTTCGTAGTGCATGAATGGCTGTAGGCAAATGATGGTAAGTCCGCGATCTTCGCAGAGTTGGCGGATTGCAGCGGCGGCGGCGACCTGGTTGCCCGGGGCGTCGCCTCCGGGCATCGCAGTGGTGAGCTCGATGAGGTCTTCATAGAATAGCTCGATGCCTTGGAAGCCGTACTTCCTAGCCATGTCCAGCTTGTGCTCGAGGGAGTGGCTGGCGAAGCAACGGCCGAGTGACATGGTGCAGATGCTCGGCTTGTGCGCCATCCTGATGGAGTCGAGGGTGCCGAACAATACCAAACTATTATTTGAGTAGAGTACGGGTGGAAATTGAAAGAGTTGGGCTATTGGGAACAATCGTTGCTGTTGCTCTATGCAGGGTGTTCTTATTTGTCGTATGTCATCAGTAGTTCCTGTTAGATAGTCTTACGTGAACTGCTAGAGAGAGCACGTCAGACATGGGAATAAAGGGCTATGGAGCATTCCATCATCACTGCAGATATTAGGACTAGATATCTGCAACGGGTAAACATAGAGCACTCGATTAGATGCCCCTAGTAGGAACGCTGAGTACAGGGTAGCCTTGCGTACTTGCATCCACGGCGCTGAACTCTTACCCTCGCTAAGCCGAACCCCGAAAGAAGAGGACTTCCACCGAGCGCGAGAATACGAGCATATTGCAGCTTCCGCAGCATCTTCTCTGTCGGCCATTATCCCGAGCCGATGCTGGTGGAATTGCCGAAGACAGAAGGATGCCCGGGGTAAAGCTTTAGCCGGCGGTGGGGCTGCCCGGGATCCGGTCTCCACCCGGAGATGGAGCGGGCTCCATGCCGCTCTTGCTCCTGGATATTCATTGTTGCACCCATTGGATGCTCGTGCGTAAACGTACATACCTCTTGGGGTCTCATGGGTCTCATGTATGCAGTCGCCATTGCCGAGAAACTAGGCCCAGCAATGCCCTCGCCGAGAAGCAGTATCATATCAGCCCTTGGCTGTCTCCCAGACGACACTCCAATGTTCAGCAACAACGGCGATTCTTGACGGAACTGCACAATGGCTGTTCAACAGGGATCAAACCACACCGCGGCCGGTGATATCCAAACCGAAACAGCTTCTCTTGACCGCCATGGCTATCTCTTCGGCCAAAAGATCACGCACTCTCTGTCTCCCTTCCTCCACCAAGTCGTCTACGACCACCTCGGCCTGCGATGGGGCCAAGTACGGCTCGACTCTTCAGACATGCGTCACTTCCTCGACCTGGTCCAGCACCCCTCCTTTTACGGTACGCATCACCACGCCTACAGGCAAGCTATTTGCCTTCAATCTGACCCATAGCCCAGGCGCCTCCGTTACCATGCCCAACAAGGTTGCCATCCTGCCGCACCTCGACGAGATGACCGACGAGTGCCGCGACGTCGGCGCCTGCAACACGCTCTTCCTCAAGCACCGCGGCGGGCGGCGGCTGCTCTGCGGCGCTAACACGGACGTCGTCGGCATCCGCGACTCGTTCCGCCACAACGTCGCCGACCCGACTGCCGCGTACCACCACCGGCCGGCCCTCGTCGTCGGCGGCGGCGGCGCGGCCCGGAGCGCCATCTACGCGCTGCGCAAGTGGATGGACGTCACGGAGATATACCTCGTCAACCGCGACGCCGCCGAGGTAGAAGCCATGATTGGCGACTGCACCGCCCGCGGCTACGGCCAGGGCCTCGTGCACGTCGCCACGGAAGAGCAGGCCCACGCCCTCTCAGGCCCCGGCGCCATAGTCGCCTGCGTGCCGGACCTTGCGCCGCGGACCGACGAGGAGAAGCTCGCGCGGCGCGTGACGGAGGCGCTGCTGAGCAAGCGGCACAAGGGCGCGATGCTAGAGATGTGCTACAACCCCACGCCGTTCACAGAACTCGGCGCCGTGGCGGAGCAGAAGGGGTGGCAGGTTATCCTGGGCACCGAGGCGCTGATCTGGCAGGGCCTCGAGCAGGACAAGTACTGGACGGGGAGGACGGCGGAGGAGCTGCCGGTGGAAAAGGTCAAGGCCGCGATTGCGGCCAACGTTGCGCAGCGATCACAGGCGAGGTTGTAGCTGGAGTGTATATGAATAGAGACGGCATTATTTGCTCAGAATAATAGAGCGTTGTTTGTCAAGAGAGTCGAGCCCTTGAGTGCCTTGGTGAAAGTCGCTGGCATTGTATGCAGCTAGCGAGGCCGAGGAAATCACTCTCCAGAAGCGTAATAATTAAGTGCCGATCTAAGGCAAGTATCTTAAGAACAGAATGCTCTAGTAGTGCATAGGCAACATTGTCTAGGCTCAAGCTTGCTTCAAAGTATTTACACTACAAACAGCACTAAACACAGCGGTTACACTCCCGAGACGAGCCCAGTGTTGACCGCCCCGTCATCAAGCAGATTGCACGTTGTCCCGCGATTCAACCTGCTCAGCGCCCGCCTCCTTCTCGTTATCCCAGGCTACCCCCTGAGCGTTCTGGCGAAAGTCCGCGTCCTCAGCCGCCAGCTCATCCATGAGGATCTTGTTTGCCCGCCGCGCCGGCTTCAGCTTGAACAGCCGGTCCATGGCCTCGAGCGGCAGCGACTTGGTATCGGGGACGCAGAAGAAGACGAACACGACGGAGATGATCATGAGCGACGCGAAGAAGAAGTACACGCCATACCCCCACGCGTTGAACATTTGCTCCGTGAACCGCGCGATGATGAAGTTCCAGAACCAGTTGTTCGCGGCGGCGTTGGCCTGGCCGAGCGAACGGGTGTTTTGGTCAAACATTTCCGAGTTGATGACCCAGGGGGTGCCGTTCCACGAGGGCGTGTAGAACGCCGTCCAAAGATAGAAGAAGAAGATGGCCGCGATGCCGCCAGAGGATAGCGAGCTGTTGGATTGGGTCGTGTCAGCGCCGGCGATCTTGATGTACGCCCCGATGAACCACATGCAGAGGGACCCGCCAATGGCACCAATCATCAACAGCTTGCGCCGGCCCATGTGATCGATCATGACGAGAAGCCACACAAGGGTTAGGACGGTCTTGACGACTCCGAAGATGCCCGTCGTCAGGAAGCTGGTGTTGGTGCCCTGGATTCCGATACTCTTGAACACCGTAGGACTGTAGTAGTTGATGGCGTTGATGCCGGAGCCTACAAAGACGGTCAGTGCCGGAACATTCATACAATGCAGTAGGGTCAATCTCACCATTCTGGAAGACAAAGAGAAGTGCGCCTATGAGGAACCTCCACTGTACCCTGCGCTCCTTGAGGGACAAGAACGGCTTCCAGAAACCAGCACCAACCTCCCGCCGGAAGCGCTCCAGATCTGCGTCGATGTAGCTGACCTCTTCGACAATGTAAATGTCACTTCGGTCGAGGTTCCTCATCCAGCACAGGACCTCCATGCCCTCGTCGCGTTTGCCCTTGGAGAACAGCCATCGCGGAGACTCTGGGATAAAAAAGGCACCGACCAGCAGCAAGCCTCCCGGGATTAACTGGACTGCGTAAGGAATTAGCCACTGGGACTTGCTCGGCGCCATGGTTGTGTTGACGCCGTAGTTGATCCAGAAACCAACGAGGCCGCCGATTTGCCAGCCCAGCTCATAGAGGCCGACGAGGCGGCCACGGACGGCGGGCGGCGACAGTTCCGAGATGTAGATGGGCGTCATGTTGGAGCATCCGCCGACGCCAAAGCCCGCGAGGACGCGCCCGCCGATGATCAGACCGGTGCCGCGGTCGCCGTTTGCGCCGAGCATCATGCCAGCTCCGGCCATGAAGATGACGGCAAACATGATGAGCGACTTGCGCCGCCCGAGGAAGTAGCTGGAGACATAGGCGGCCAAGCTGCCGAAAAAGGCACCGGCCTGGTAGACGGAGACGATGTTCTGCTTCAAGAGGGCAAGGCTCGACGTAGAGTACTCGGCGAAATGGAACTCCTCGGTAAAGGAAGGCAGGGCCAGGGTCGTGCCGATAAAGGCAGAGTCGTATCCGATCATGCATGCCGCAAAGGATGCCGTGGCAGCGCAGGCGTAGACTCGCCAGTTGTAGACGGCCTTTGGCGTCAGCCGATCCTCCTTCAAGGCGAAAAGAGTCATGGCGACGAAGGTCGTGGTCGTGAGCGAGGCAAAGCCGACAGGAAGGACCTAGGCAGGTGCAACATGAAGAAGACTTGAGCGTCCATCGGGGAACTTATATGGGGACAAGGAGTCCAGGTCCCTCCGGTATGAATCGTCGTGTTTGTGGTTGGTTCGGCAACCCCATGGGGTCAACGTGGTTGAGAATATTGCCGACATGGAGGACCAAGTTTTGCTCCATACGCCACAATTCGGATCCGGGGTGTGTGGGGATTTCATTTTGGCACCGTTTTTAATGCATATACGGTAGGCGTGAATATGCGAATATTTACTAAAGGAGTCGTGGACCCGTATTGCTGGATATAGCTAACTTTCGTGCATGGAGTATGCTAGTATTGCTGGTATTGCTAGCATTGCTAGCATTGCTAGTATGCTAGTATTGCTATTATTGCTGGTATTGCTAGTATTGCTAGCATTGCTACCTACCTAGGTTATATTGCTGGCCTTGCTTCCCCGACCTGCTGTCGCTGCTAGCGCTGCCTTTGCTACTATAACTTGCTGATATTAAGTGCGCCGTAATAAGTACGCTATGTTAAGTGCGCTGAGTGCGCTGTGTACCTACCTACCTAGGTACGCTATGTTGAGACGCTAATATGCATAGTGAGTAGATATTGCGATATTTTGTATGTAGGGAAATGTGCATACGAGATGAGTTGGGGGGCACCGGGGTGTGCCTAGTTGCCAAAAAGTGTTTTGGCATAAACCAACTAGCAGTTCGCCATAACGTGGAGGGTGGAGTTGTTAATAGCGCGGGGATAAACTAATATCCTCAACCCAGCTCAGTCCCATTGCGCTATCATCTTGGCTGGCGTCAAGGACCAACCGATCATGTAGAGACGGTCATGTATCCATGCGATCGGTATCCAAAACGCGGGGTGCGTGGTATTACCGAATTTGCAGTCACTGACCTTCCATCTCGTGGGGTTCACCCGAGGAATAACACAGTGTAAATATCCCCCTAGATATTTTGTCAACAAAAGCCAAAGTCTCCGTGAAACATCTCGCCCAGGTCGCAACCAGGGGCAAATCCAAGGTTCATCATAAACTGAGGATCCATGTCGATGCTGTCCGTGTAGTCAATGGTTCCCAGCTCTTCCAAGATCGCGTCATAGTCGATCGGCTGGTTTAGCGCATCATTTGCCTGCAGCGCGGCCGCTGGCTGTCGTGCCTCCATTGATGTGGGCTGAAACGACATGCCCAGGCTGCGCACAGGGGCCACGGGCGAGGGAGTGAGTCGGCCGTAAACCTGAGGTCGGTTGCTGCCGGGCCGACTCGTAGCCGACGGGAACAGCTCATAGCCTGGGGTAACGCATTGTTCCCCAGATCGCTCCTTAGGCTGTCCCGGGGATAAAAGGTCGCGGGTAAAGGATTCCATGCGGAATGAGTTACCATGAATAGATTGTTCCGGAAAAGTGACAGGCGACATGTCGATCCTGCGTCGGCCCTCTGAATGCGTTGTCCATGTGTCTCTTAGTATACTTAATGTTGAGTTCCATCTTGTTTTCTCAGACGCATGCATCTCATCCAGGCTGGCGTGCTTCTGAACCATATGAAGCAGGCCAATAACAAGTGGCGGCGTCCCACAGGCTCCGAAATTCGTCACACTGGATTCCACCACCTCTAGAAAGTTTGATAGCAGTGAAGCTCGGTGGTCGGGAATGACCTTGACTGTAGCCGCCAAGAACATAATCTTGACAAGGTATGCCGAAGGCAGCATCGGCGTCGACCCCCCTGAGATGAGGGAATTGCAAAAGCCAAATCGTGGGTTCAAGCATCTCACGAGATCTTCGGGTCCAGCTTGCCTGCCGGAAGCCCTCTGAAGCTTTGTATCCGTGTTGGCGCTCATGATCTGTGCAAAACGGCCCAACTGCTCTAGCGTGAGGTATGGCTGGGCTTTTGGATGGACTGAAAGAGTGGCGTTGTTTGTAGGAGGCCCAAACCCAGACAGGGGGGACCAATCCTCACTCAACCCTGCGTATTCCGCCGTACTGGAAAAAGAAGCCGCGTCGTCGAAGTTCTCTCGCAGATGTGGCGCCTGCCCGAGACAGAGCGAAGTCACGGCATCCAACATGATGCACGCCGCCAAAGTCGGCTTTGTCCGTGCGTCCGAGGACTCGGTGGATGCCAAGTGAAGAAGCAATCGAGAGGCTTTTCCCACCAGGAGCGATGCAGCCAGCTCGCTCTGCCGACCAATGAGCACTATCGAGTGCAGCAAAATGGCATTGATAATAGCGATGTCGAATTTGCCGTCTTCCTGGGGCACGAAGCCACGAGCAACCCGGAAAATTTGCTCCGGTACGGAAGCCGAGTCGCTAGGCAAGCCAGACGAATGGGCATCCTGAAAGGAGGCAGCGGCCAGCGCTGCCCAAAGCTCGGCGTGGCGGGAATGCGCAACGGTGCCAACGGGGTGTCTGAAAGTGCCATAGGAGTCGTACAAGGCGGCAGTTGCGAGAATCGCATCTCGGTCCAGAATGGGAAACCAGCAGTGCGTGTAAGAAAAGTAGACTTCGATAAGTCGCTGCCAATTGGACGGCAGTTTCAACAGGCCTTGGGCTGGCTCATCTCTCGGCATATATGACGACGGGCTCCAAGAGTCGGTACCACCGGTGTTGGGACCTGAGGCGACCGTCGACTGATCTTGTGCGAGAAGAGCGGCGGGTTCTTGGTCAAAGTCGCCGCCAGTGTCGGAATCTTCCGGAGATGCTTCCGGTGCTTGCGTGCAGCCCTCGGACAACAGGCGGCCAATCTCTTTGTGAGCACGGCTCTTGGTCCATTTCCTGTGCATTCGAGTGGCAGCCTTGCCCTTGTTCACCAGGACATTCGTCGCCTCAGATCCGCCATTCTGAGTCAAGAGTCGGTTGAGCGCTTCCTCGCTGGCCGGGACCTGGTCAAACAGCCACGCCAGGGACAGCTCAATGGTCCGCAAGTACCCCGTTTGCACGCCTCGCTTCTTGGACGCAGGCGTATATGAACAAGCCCGGTTCTGTGAGATGCAGGTTTCGCACTGCGGACGGCCGCCGTCGCACTTCTCGCGGGCTGCTCTGCATCCATCGCAGGCGAGAGAGACTCGCTGCCTCTTGCCGGTGGCCGCCGGCTCATCCGGGTCCTTTGGAAGATCTGCATCGTCCGCCGCCCTCTTCTTTGGCGACATGCTTGGCTGGCAGATGTGGCCAGCATGGAATGGTCGCTTGAGCAGGTTCAATAGGCTGGCTGGTTATATCTGAGGGGCTTGCTGGTCCTTGGAACCCATGCCGGCCGCATGGCTGTTCGGCGTTGACAATGACGGGCTATCGGAGGGAAGCGAGGTCTGATGCGATGCCTCTGGCACGTCCCGCGAGGGTTCGATGGGTTCAGTCAGTAATGGTGATCTCGCGATTCGCCCGAAGCAAATCATCTGGGGTTGCTGGAGTCTGGAGTCTGGGGATGGGGACCGTGGGGTCGGGCGGATAAAAGCTTATCCCTCTGGCCGGAATTGGCGTCGCCAGCCACGGGCGACCTCTAAACGCCATCTTCAACGCCCACAACACCCATCGCGGGGTTTGCAGCGCTCGATTTGCTCCATGCAACTGCACGAGTCGCACGCCCGTCTCTCAGACATGACAGAGCCTGGCTGAGGCACCATGGCAGGCGTCAAGAGATCGCTTGCGGCTATGATGGCCAACGAGCCGGCTGAGGCTATTCCTATGTCTCGGCAAAGCAACAGCACACCATCTGGCGACGTCAGTGCCTCGCGAACACCATCACCGCCATTTCCCTCGACGCGAGGCGAGATCCCCAGCTTCAGCTCCGATGCCTCTGTCGCACTGGTTGGCGTCCGCGGCGCCGGCAAGTCCACGCTGGCCGTCATGGCCTCATCCGCGCTGAAGAAGCGGATCATGGACGTCGAAACGGCGTTCCAGCGCGCCACTGGATCCTCCAGTTCCAGCTACAGAAAGCTACAGGGTGCAGCAGAGTGCCAGAGGATGCAGTCTAAAATACTGGGAGACACCCTCGAGCAGAACCCCACGGGCGGCATCATCGTGTGTTCATGGATGGACAGGCGTGTACAAGGCCTTCTCCGGCAGTTTGCAGCCACACACCCGGTGGTTCACGTTATGCGGAGTGCCGATGCCATCCAAGACCACCTGAAAATCAGCGACAGTGGGAAAGCCCAGAACCTCTTGAACATGTCCAGTTTCTTCTTTCGGTCCTGCACGAATCTCGAGTTCTTCAACGTGTTTGAGACGCGGGCGGCAAGAACTGAGTCGGAAGAAGCCGACGGCCAACCCCATGGAACTTCGGCTCCCTACCTGACGCTGAAGCAGGCAGAGAGGCACTTCCTCAAGTTCCTGTCGCTGGTATACCCTGCCGGCACCATTTCCTTTTTCGAGTCGGCATTCCCTCTTGCCACCATCCCGCCGGAGGAGAGGCAGTTCACGTACGCACTGTCGGTCGGAATCGAAGAAGTATTGGGGGACGAAGCCGAGTTGGGCGAGTCCATTGCCGGCGTGGACGCGGTTCAGATATTCGTCGACAGCCTGACGAGCCTCCAGGACCCTGCCGATATCATAGACGCGTACTCCCCCGTCGCTAGCAAAATCACCGAGGGTATCGGGATCGTGAGGAGAAGCACAATGCTCCCCATAATTCTCAACATCAAGCTTCCAGAGACCGCAGAGGGCAGCTTGGTGCGTCTGTATCTCGACTTGGTCGCCCACGCGCTGTGCTTGGCTCCCGAGATGGTGACAATCGACCTGCGGCTGGACAAGTCAGACATTTTGAGACTCGCCGCGGCCGAAGGACGCTCCAAGATCATCGCAAATTACTTCACGGCGACCAAACTTCAGCCCTGGGACTCTGCTGATTGGGTGTCCTGGTACCGGAAAGCTTGCAGTCTCGGCTGTGACATGGTCCGGCTTGTTCGGCCCGCGCGATGCATGGAGGACAACTTTGCCCTGTCCCGATTAAGATCAACGATTTCCTCTCTTGGAGGTCGCAAAATCCCGCTCATCGCATACAACTCTGGTCCGATCGGTCGTCACTCGGCGTGCTTCAACCCAGTTCTCACGCTCGTGGCGGCGAAGCCGGTGGCACAAGCCAACAGAGGATACCCGCCATATCCATACGTCACTGCAAAGGAAGCCACGAAAGCTCTGTATGCATCATTTGTATACGACTCTATGAAGCTGTTCGTCTTCGGCGCCAACGTGGGTTACAGCATGTCGCCAGCCATGCACAACGCCGCACTCGAGGTGTGCGGGATCCCCCATCGCTACGAGCCATTCTCGAGCAATTCCCTGACCGGAGTCAAACACTTCATCCAGGATCCCAACTTTGGCGGTGCCTCCGTGGGCTTGCCGTTCAAAGTCGAGGTCATCACCTTGACGCACTCGCTCAGCCCCCACGCCCGGGCTATCGGAGCCGTTAACACACTGATTCCCGTCCGCTACCTCAACCAAGATGGATCAGTACCCACAGGTGCCGACCTGTTTCGTGGCGTCAACCGAGCTGGCCCCGTTCAAGCCCTGTACGGCGAGAACACGGACTGGATTGGTATACGGGCCTGTATACGGCGTGGCCTATCGCCTGCGAACGCGGTCAGGCCGACAACCTGCGGCCTGATTGTGGGCGCTGGAGGTATGGCTCGGGCTGCGGTCTACGCCATGCTGCAGGTTGGTGTCGAGAACATTGCCATCTACAACCGCACCGCGGCAAATGCGGAAAAGCTCGCCTCTCACTTTAGGCAGCTGCTTCAAAAGAAGGACTTCGCACTGCTGGGCAACGGGAGCGAGACAAACTTCCACATCATCGCTTCCCTGGAAGAACCATGGCTCTCGGAGCTTCGTCTCCCCTCCATCATCATCTCCTGCATCCCCACCCACCCCATCGGGGACATACCGTCGCCCGACTTCAGAGTGCCCGAGTCTTGGCTCGGGAACCCAACCGGCGGCGTCATCATCGAGCTCGGCTACAAGACGCTCGATACGCCGCTGTTGACGCAGGCCAGGAACGGCGCCTCGCGCGGGTGGGTGGCCATGGATGGCCTGGATCTGTTGCCGGAGCAGGGCTTTGCTCAATTCGAGCTGTTTACGGGGCGGCGGGCGCCGCGGAGGGTTATGAGGCGGGAGGTGCTCCTGAATTACACGGACCAGCAGGGGAGGCCGCATCAGGAAGAGCTGAAGCACCGGCTGCAGTCGATTATTGAGCAAGACTCATGACGCACATATACCATAACCATTGCATTTGCCAGCGTCCACAAATCACAGGCACGGTTGAAACAGCCGTTTCGTTCAGTAATGTCTATTCATCGAGTCGTTTCTAAACTAGGTGTACACCTCCAATGCTCCGTAGGGACCAATCTATAAGCCAGTGCCGAGGTATCCAGAACGCCCCATCCTACACCTGTTCCGTAAATCCATTTGCACCCGCTTAACCCTGCGCCCCGATCCTCATGGCCGATGTCAGCCTCTGCCGGGCACTCTCCTTGCCGCGACTCGTATGCGGCGAGACATTGCCATCGCGCGACGCTGGGTCGTAGTACCGCTCCGCATCATCCATGCCCACCTTCTGGGGGCGAGGCGGCGGCGGCGGGGCGTGTCCCGGAGGCTGCTCCCGCGCACCTGTGTTCGAGTAGTATGCCTGGTCCCAGTCGCGGCCTGCCTCCTGGTGGCTCACGCTGCCGTTGGTCGTGTGGTACGACTCCTGCGGGGGCACAAGCGGCGTCCGCTGCCGCGTCTCCGTGCTTACTGCCGGGCGGGGCCGTTCTTCGCGCGTGGGACGACGGATCGAGTCTTGCGAGCGCGTCGGCTGGTGGGTGTTTGCGTAGGCGGTCGACTGGCGGGCGGGGGTGCTCCTCGTCGCCTGCTGGTGCGTCTCATCGTCCGTCGCCACGTCCTCCTCCGTGTCGTCCTCGAAGGAGCGCAGGTCGCTGCGCATGGCGAGGCTGGCGCATATGCTCCTGGCTTCCTCGATGGCGGCCTTCTGGGTCTTGAGAGCGATGCGGCGTTCGCGCGTCTCCTTGTTCTCAGCCGCGATGGACTCGATCGTCGCGTCGGGCATGCGCAGGATCTCGACGGGGTTGTAGAGGCGCAGCATGCCGAGGAGAAGGTGCCGCTCCACAACCTGGGTGATGACGTTGCGGGTAAAGATGCGTGCCGTGAGGTCGTAGTAGATGAGCATCTTCTCGAGAACCTCTTCCGCCTCGGTGTAAGTGCCTCCGTTCTCAGTGGCTTCGGCTCTCCATCGTATCAGGCGCTCCTCGTATTCTGGGTCGTAGGGTTGGATCTCGAGTTCCATATCGTCCGTCAGCCGGCTAAGCTCCTTTTCAGCACTCTCCATGAGCTCCCTCATCTTGACCTCGAGGAAGTGATAGCGCAAGGGATCTCGCATCCGCAGCGGCCAGACGTAGTCAATGACTTCAGCCAAGAACTCGTGGCAGATGACGCCGAGGTTGTCCTTGTACTCCTGGGCGAGGACCGGCCAGTTGCGGGAGTAGTCTTGGAAGAGGATGTAGGGGGCACGTGGGTTGGAGTCGAGAGGCAACTCATTACCGCGAATCTGTCGCAGGAGCGGCTCGACCTCGTTGTCGGCAAAGTCCTTTTTGCTCTTATCGCCAACGACACCGGCAGCTGGAAGACTCGGCCCGCCGGCGCCTCCAGTACCGGCGGCAAAGTTGACCCTGCGACCCTGCTGGCGGAACAAGCGCGAGAAGCGCTCGCTCTCTTCGCGGACACGGGCACGCAGCTTCTGCGGCGGGGTGCCATTGGGACTCGACTGCCTGGCGAAGAAGCGCTCGCCGAAGGGGTTCTTGTAGTTGCCGTTGACGGCCGGGGTGACGAGGTTGTTGGACGCCGTGAACAGCTCGCCCATTTCGAAGCGCATCTCCTCGATGGTGTCCTTGGCCGAGCCCATGGCCTTGAGCTGCGTCTCGCACCTCTCGAGCGCCTGCTGGATCTGCCGGCGCAGAGACTTGACGTGCTTTCCGATGTGCCTCTGCAGCTGCGTGCTCAGCTTCTGGCGGAGGGCGGCAACTCCCCACATCTGCGGCGGCAGACCGGCCCACCGCCCACGGGTGAAGAACTCGGCCTCTCGCCGAGCACGCACCTCGGGCGTCGGCCAGCCCTCGTCCGGGCCGGGGTTTAGCAGGACAAACCAGCCGAGCTTGAAGTTGTTCTCCTTGTCCTTGTTCATGACGAGCTCGATGAACTTGTCCTCGAGGCCGATGCGCTCCGTCATGTCGGGCTTGGTCAGGACGCCGATGGTGCGGGAGCCCTTGGGGTCGAACTGGCGGGCCTTTGTCAGGATGGGGGCCTGGACGTAGTCGTTGTTGCCGCCGATGACGGCGAGGATGATGGTGCGGGAGCTCTTCATGTAGCGGTCGGAGAGGGCTTCGATGGTCTGGATGTCGGCCTCGGACTGGTCGCGGTTCGCGACTCGGACCAGGCCGGGGAGGTCGACGAGGGTCAGGAGGGGCATGTCCGGGCCGCTCTTCTCGACGACGAGGATGTCGCGAGCTGCGAAGCGGCCGGGGACATCCCGGGGGGCGATGAGCTCCGTCGCATCCCTCATCATGGTCTCGAACGACATGTCGCCGGTGACGTCTCCGCCATACTGCAGCAGGCGGGCCTGGTCGTTCCAGGGTCGAGTCTTGTCGGGAATGATGGACACTTTGAGGTTCGTCTCCTTTGCCCGCCGCATGCGAATCTCGGTCGCGAACCGAGTACACGCGCCGGCGGCTCGGGGGAACGGGGTTCCGGAGAGGGCCTCGAGGACGGAGCTCTTGCCGGCGGACTGGTCGCCGACGACGACGATCTGGGGCAGCTTGACATTGTCGAGCTGCGCAAACTGCAGCTTGTCGATGAGGTCCAGCAACCCGCGCTGCTCGGTGGCCAGGCCCTGGGTGTCCAGGGCGGACTCGATGGAAGGGGCCATTGCGCTGCCGGTGTCGACGGTGTCGATGTCAGCGGCGTGTCTGGAGAAGGTAGTGCTGCTGGAGGGAGAGGTGACGAACAGGGAGCCCATGCTAAGCACTTCAGGTAACACTGTTGACACGTTGAGGCGGGCAGGCGAGTCACCTGCAGGCGACGTCAGCCGCCTTTTATACGGCGCGACGTTGGGCTGTGATTCGCCATTGGTGGTGGTGCGCGGCCTCCACGAGGCCGCGCACGTGTCGTTCCGACGACGTCATCGCCACCGGGACGGGACTGCGCCACAGGAACCAGAGAGAAGCAGAAGCACTTGGTTTTGGATGCGTCTATCCACAGTGATCAACCGGTTGGGAGACGATGCATGTTGGACTTGACTCGCTTGATAAAGGCGTTAGGCGCAGCATGATTGTGGCGCAGCCATGTGTGGCAGTGCTCGGACATGTGCTCCGTACCTCGGCGCTGTGAAGGGCAAATCCGCCACCTAAACTGTTGACCACGCATTCATGCTTTAATGGTAGAACGGCTGATGCCCGTTCTGCAGAAAATACTGATGGTTTTTGCTGCATAGGGTGCTGAATGCTTTCCGCTTTTTACACCCTGTCAGTCACCAGCCACACTTGACACTTGTGCCATTGCCTAAGCGGCAACAGTCGCTCACAAGCAGTTCACATGGATGCCTAAATATACAAGCCACCATCAATGGCGTTGAGTGGCCATGAGCTGAAACCCAGTCCTGACCTTGAAGCCAGCCGCCGGGGCGAACGTACGTGGTTGACGCGTAATGATAGCGAGAGGCGCCGGATTGATGGTGGCGCACTGGCGGCGGCCAGTCAACAGTGTAAGTGGTCACGTGCAAGCCTCACGCAGGTGGAGGGAGTTCAGCTGGAGTGCGCTGGAGACTTGGGGAACATACGATGCAAATTGGCAGTACCTCTGTTTGCTGTTCATTTTTAGCCGCAGAATACACTCAAAGCTTTCTTTGGGGACCCTCGGCAGCATTAGGGGGATGCCACACCGCTGGCCCCGGCTCCTGCCCATGACTCTGGTCTTCCTCTTCATGCTCACCGAGTCTTTTGAGCATATCTGAAGTGGAGATCGGATGCAAGTATAAAAGATACACAACAGCGATGGCTTGCTCGAGCCGAGATCAGACGTGATAGGCTGTAAAGTTGAAGAATATGATGCTCAAGCGGCCCTGTGGACATTGCATCAGTTGCTGAGGCTCAGTGAATTGTGGAGCCTCTGGCGACCTGCGATACTGGAGCCCGAGGTCTGGACGGAGTTTATAGTCCGTATGTAATCATCAGACCTTGCCCTGAATCCATCCTGTGTGCTGTATTCCATAGTTGGTACTCCAGGCCATGGACGACAACCTGGAAGACGGGGTCTTTGGTCCCAGCGCTGCCGTCAGATCAGATTAACAATCAGTCATATCAATCAGATCAATCAATTCAATTCAGATCTAAATTTTTATCAGATCAAACAAATCA
>JALHCA010000314.1:0-32663 GCA_024340505.1 Tolypocladium nubicola
CATTGCGTCGCAGGGCGATGTCGGAGGCATTGTGGCTGAATGTGGGGGGGTGCGTACGAATTGAGAGTTGGGTGCGTATTAATAGAGACTGTCAAGGAAATGTGCACGCAACATTCAGATCCAGAAGCAATGTACTGGCAGCTCGACATGCACGTCAGTGCAAGCCAACGCACGCGAGCCATGGCACGCTCATATGTTGTCGCGCGGCCCGCCTAGACTTAGTGTTAGCCAATCAACTTGTAGCCGATGGAACTGTTGAGGCTGACAAAATAGCTAGCCGGTGTCCGGCGTTTTACCTGACCATCCCTGAAATGCCCAACTCAGGTATTAAAAGGGGCTGCTGGATCGGTGCCACTCACATACATCCTCGGACTGGCGCACAACTCCTGTTTTCCGCTCCCCCAACGAAGATTGACCATTACGTCTCCAAAATGAGCTTCAGTAGATAGAGCCAACGTCGCCAGCACAGTGCATGAATATCCCAGACATTTTTGTTCCCATTTCACAGGGCGATGGTGATTGTCTCTGATTATCATGTTGCCGTGGGCACTCGTTCTGGGCTCCCTTGCATAGGAAGGGCAAACTGTGAATGTCCCACAGGCTCATATGCTACAGCCCACGTTGGGCTCTGCCCGCTTGCCTCGCTGCCGACATCCTTGTCTGCACCTTTTGTACTCGATCCTCATCCATAGACTGTCGCCAAGAGCAGTCAGACACAAACTCACAGGTCCGGCACTTGAATGCCTCCTCAATATCCACTCCCTTGGCCTTTCGTTCGCCATGCCACCAGCCCATATATCTCTTCAGGTAGGCTTCCAGTGCCTGCTTGGAGACGGGAAAGTCATGCACGTCCAGCTCTCGGCCATCCTCGCGATGTACATATTGCACACGGAGCATATGGCCCAAGGAGTCGCTGCCTTCTGGAAATGTGAGCTTGATCTCCTTGCGAACCAAAGGTATGAGCTCCCGGAGAGTCTGGTATTTCACCAAGTCGTCTCCGGCAAGGAACTGGGGCGCACCAGGTTCCGGCAAGCTGCTGTCTCTGGTGCTTTCGCCCACTCTGGCATTGGAAGATCCATTCTCCATCTCTGCCGGGCTCGAAGGCGCGTCGTAGAACAACTCCTCGTGCAGGTCTCCGATTTGAGCAAGGAAGCCGTCAGAGAACTGATCATCCGCATCCAGCCCATAGCGTCTGAACACCCTGAAGAAGTCGAGCTTCCCAGCTGCCATGTCGGAGAGAAATCTGTGGTATAACAGCAGCTGAATCTTTGCTGGGCGAAGCAATGCCTTCGATACGGGTGCCAAGCTGCCCCGGGTCTTGACGTCGGTCAGGTAGATCTTTGGTCGCGGCGGCCCGCCATGGCTTCTTTTCTGGGGCGGAAAATAATCCGTGAGCGCCGACTGCTTCAAGTCTTGTTGTGACTCTTGGCTAGAGAGCTCTTCCTCGAATTCCGGGTTCGGATTCTCGTAGCTGACGCCGTCAATGACCCCGTTGACCAGGTTGCCATCCACCACACCCCATACCTCAAGCTCGCGCGTCAGTCCCGTCTCTCGCAATGTTCTCAGCCCCTGAATCAGGTTCCAGAGCCTCAGCGCAAAGCCATCTTCCTTGCTCATGACGTCGATTTTGACTGTCGTGTGAACCTCGTCTTCTAGTTTCTGGTGGACCCTGGAGCCCCCCTTCATGGCGGCCGTCCTTGTTCGTCGTCCACCGGGCAGCCTGGTGAGCGTGTACCAGTACTGCAACTCACACCATGCCCCGGACGTTAGATCGCTCACAGTCAGTGGTTTGCGGGGAAATGTTCGAAACCTTTGCAACGGTGAGCGATCGTCTTGCGCAGCGTCAGAGTCGGCGTCAGAGCCGGCGTCAGAGCCGGCGTCGGTGGTCGTTTGCGCCGGCGCAGTGGCGTCATTGCCGAGGTTAGACAATGCGCGACTCACTAAACGCTTCAAGTCAGTCAGCCAGTCTCCAGCTGTCGATGTTGTGCACTGATAACGTACGATCGGGGTAGCTGACGTCCGCATGGAGCGACACTGGCGATGGCACCCCAAACTGTGGTGACGCCCTGGTATTTTGACCCGCCCGGCGTCCAAGAACAGCTGTCTCATGGCTCCCCAGGCCATGCACGTCTGCATGGTGGGCACCGAAAGCACCGTCATCGCCGAAAATGTCGTCAGTCTGTTCCGGAATCGAGTCTATCGCGACGGTCACGCTCGTCTCCCGCCGGAACGACCGTGATTGAGAGGCCTGGGATAGGCTCGCGCTCGCCTCGGCAGCAAGTTGAATCAGCTGCAGCTCTTCCTCGGGAGTAAAGTCGAAGCCGTAGTCACTGTCACTATCCAAGGCGGCCATGTCTGCCGCGACGATGGCTCATGGCGGTGAAGGATGAGCAAGTGGCGACATGTCGGCGTGAATGACGCTGGCGTTGACTATCGGTCAATCCAGAGATGCTTTCGCTGCACGACAGTTACGCGGGGTCACGTGGCCGACATGTTAGGCAGCACTGACCCCGCTGACAGGCACTCCTCAGCGGTGTCTTCAGGGGGTATAGCGCTGAACGGCGGCACCCCCAATACCGTCAGCGTCACTCCCGCACTGCCACGTCGCGATGCAGCCTCGTCGATCTCGCCCTTGCAGGCAACGAGGACGCTCCGGGGCCCAACCATTCAGCCCGTCAGAGTCATCCTGAAACGTGTCGACGCCTTGCGCCCTGACTGACTGCTCACAGCGCCTCCCAGGGCTTCCATTGGCGCGCTGAGCGTGATCCTGGTCGGCCTGGCCAAGGTTGTGGTGGCTGATATACGAGCTGCAACTCACTTTAGAGTCCAGCCTCTTCCCAAAGCGGCACGTCTGTTCATATCGCTGCCTCGAGTTTTCAATGCCGCGTCTCGCGGGACCCAATCACCCTCTAGATCGTACTATTTTTACAGTTGACGAGCTGCGCGAAGCCATGGGTCTAGCGCTGAGACTTGGTGCCTGAGCTGGTTGACACGAGCTGCTGGCTCTCTTCAGCTGGACACCCCGGCTGTCTCTGCGATCTAGATCACGAAGGCAGCAGCAGACTACTTATCTGGGATGGCCCGCAGTGTTTGGCACCCATCTTTGGCCAACCATTTCACTTACCCGCCCAAGCGTCGCCAGACTTGCGACTGGGAATGGCTTCCACTGACCAGCAGCGTCGTTCACGGCGCGCCACCCCAAAGCCCGCCGTGGAGTCCGACGATACGCCGAAGCAGAGCATCTCATGGCTGCCTCCAGAGATTCAGCTTGCTATCGCAGACTACCTCATTTATCCCGATGCACTGTCTCTGAAACACACCAGCAGGCACTTCTACAGCATCGTCGACACTGGCATCGAACTCAAGATTGACTGGCTGATGGAGCGGCGCCGCTTGCACCTGGAATGCCCCAACGATAGGCGCTGTGACTTGGGAAGCGATCTTCGATTCTGTCGCGGCAGTGTACCGTATGTCTTGCTCCTCGTTGGTCGCGATTATGCTGACGTCTGGCAGGCTGCTGATGCAACGGCGTCGGGAGCACATCGAGTGCGAGTCCCGCCCGGGCCTCGGATGCCTCGTATACGGGACGAAGACGTGCTCGCACCGCGCAAAGAAGCCAAGCCGCTGGCGGTCAGGTCTACAAGCCAAATTTACGATTGAGGTGCGGTGGCTCTTGCTGGCTCTCGTGCCCGTGTTTTGCGGTTGGATATGGATGAGCCAGAGGACAGTGCTGCCTTGATCTTGTTGAATTGGTCCCCGACTGAGCAAGCGATACAATACAGATGAATCTAAAAGGCTTCGCCGTGCCCGCCGAATCGGGCTGCCGCTCTGGTAGACTCGACAGTGAGGCGCAACTTGGGGTATCAAAGGCAGGGGGGTGAAGTAATATGTTCCAACACATCAATAAAGCACCCGCAATGTGCATTCAACAAACGCCCAAGCCGCAGTCGCTCGCAACACGCCGACAGACGGAGCGTCGCCATCCCGCAAGCCACTGCGCAAGATCGAAGACCCCGCCGATGAGGAACTATTATACACCTTCACCTTGCCATTCTTCAAGTAGTAGCCCATGTAAGTCTTCTCGTCCCGCGTCGCGGGATAGTGGTCCTTATTGAACGTTGAGTTCAGCGTGACGGCCCCGACGACACGGCCCGACTCCAGGCGGATGTGCGTGTCGACGGCCAAGTCCTTGAGCTTCTTCCGGGAGACGACGATCTCGCGCGCGCCGCGGATCAAGTCGCCGTAGCCGCCGTAGCCAGAGTGCTGCCCGTAGCACAGGTTGATGCCGTTGCCGGCGATCGTCATGCCCGCGAGCTGCGCGTCCCACCGGTGGCACCAGGTATTGCCGTGGTCGTGCCCGTAGAAGAGCGCCATGACGCCGGGGACTGTGACCAGCGCCCGCATAAAGGGTACGTCCTGGCCACCGTAGTCGCACGACTCGGTCCCGGTCCCGGCACCGTCGCCGCACCACCCGGCGCCCTGTTTCACGGAGGGGGGGTCGACGTTGATGCCGGGCTGGTAGTGTTCGCGGACTCCGGTATTGGACTCTATCTGGATCGCTTCCGTCGCGTTGATGGGGATGTGGACAAAGGCGAGCGACGGGATGACCTTTTGGTGCTTCTTGACCAACGCGGCGCTTGTCTCGTTGAACCATTTCACGACGCTCTCGTCTACCCAGCTGGGCTGGTCCTTGCCCTGGAAGAACAAGCCACCGCGGCTGTCGAAGAACCACAATAGCAGCTCGGGGTCACAAGTTTCGGCGTCAGTGCAGCTTGCTGGATAGACAGGGAGGTAATAGTTGGTGGTGCCGGCATCGTCCGTAGAAACCATCCTTTGAGTCCGGGCACCGCGCCACATGCATTCGCGCTTGAGGATTCCATCGCCACTAACATTGTACTGACGATCGTGATTCCCGTACGTAGAAGCCCATGTCAGATTGCGCTCGACCATCGGGGCGACAATCTGATCGATGTAGTGGGTGCTGTTTTCGAGGTACATGCTCTCTCCGTTGACAAGGTCGCCATTCAACACGACCAGGTTCGGCGGGTCGAAGTCGAGGACGTCTCGCATGACCCGGACGGAGTTGCGATCTTGCTCCGGGCCTATGCTCGACTCGCCTGCTCCTGTTTCAGTGACATGACGCGCATGGTTTAATGGAGGTGCAAATACGAACATTGGCCAAAGTGGAGGTCCGAGAAGACGGCGATCTGAAAGGTTCCATTTTTGTTGAACTTCAACGGCGCGAGAGGCTCGTTGCTGGCTGCGTGAGGAGAGGCGGTTTGATGAGACAGCTTCCCTAGGGAAGCTATGATCAGGGGAGCTCTCCGCAGCATCTTGGGAGGGGCGCTTTCTTATTGAGACATACAACCGCCGGCGAGCTTCATTTCCACCCTGGCTGCCTCCCGGACGAAGCTTCTTATATGCGGCTTATCGAAAGAGCGACAAAAGTAGAGTGACGCCATCTTGTGGTGGGGCCGAGGGCAACGACATTCCATCGTCCTCGATTTGGAGCTTCGGGAGCTCAGCTGGAAAGGCAGGCTACGCAGTTTGCCACGCATATAGAGAGGTTATCGCAGGTGGCACCGTTCAGCCTCATGCCGCGACTTCCGTGGCTCGAGGGAGTTTGGAGCGAGAATATCGGAGGCTTACTTGGTGGCGTCAACTCTATCCCGGATGCAGTGTCACATCTTCCAGATCAGCCCGCCCGGGAATTCGATGAGCCAGCGTGGTCATTAAGTTTGGCCAACGGCCTCGGCTGGGAACTTCATTCCATTGAGTCCGCCCATCGGTGCGAGGAGAGCTTTCATCGCACAGCCAGCCCAGAATCCAAGAAAAGCGAAAGGCGGCTTGTAAAGGCAACGCACAGCAAGAAGTTGCAGTAATTTAGCAAGCTTATTGAAAAGAGTAAACGGATGCTGCATAAAATAACTGTTGCAATTGCCAAACTACGCATCCGCCAGCCAGTCCCAGCCGGTGAGCGCAAACCAGGGCATATCCTGGATGCAAGTCGATCCCACGAGGTTATTGTAGACGATTGGGCAACCGCGCCTTCAAGTGCAACAGGGTAGTCGACGGGAGTCGCATCAATGTGCCCGATGAGTCTCATCATACCTAATCGCTGGGATCGTGATAATAATCATCTCCCCATTCAGCCTCGCATTCCTTGTTTATCAAATCTCGAGCCCCCGTGCTCTCCATGCGAGGCGCATCCCAGAACACATAGCCAAAATGAGGAAAGATTCCGACACGAGGCGGCTCAGAAGTTTGCTATACACAAGGTTCAGTTTGAAAGATTTGTGGATATCGTACTCTGAAGAGGGAACAAACTAGCTAGCTTGCTATTGTTCCCGACTTCCTGTATGCGAACCAAGCTACAGACAGCCCTTCCAGACCTTTCTCCTTTGAAAGGTCCTCATTCAGGGGAGAATATTGCTAAGGTCTTGTCAACTGTCATCATGTTTTATGACATCCAAGTCACGTGCCAGATATGTCGGAAGGCCACGTGAATACCCGCGGCGGAGGCTGACCAACCTTCGCCTACTATTTTGCTGCCTAAAGCATCCTCACCGCGGCAGCTTTTCTCGAAATGAGGAATGCTATTATCCAGGACAAAATTGATAAGGAACGCAGTCGCTTCCTTGACTCAATTGACTCCGACTCGATTTGCTGCCTGGCTTCGTCCTACCACAATGATGACACGTGTAGCACCTTCCGCCCTCCTGCGCAGGGCTCCTTCAACATTTGCTTCTTTATACAGTTTCACAACTCGGACAAATGGGTGGTTCGAATCCCAACGCCCTCACGTGTTCCATGGATCGATGAGAAACTAGATGCTGAGCTGGCCACGATGAGGTGAGTTGTCCAGTCTCGTTATATCATCCAACCAAAGCCCATAGTCTTATAAGCACTCGGCAGATATGTTTCCGCCAAGACGACTATTCCCATTCCAACAGTTCATGCCTACTCTTTCACTGAGGATAGCCCGATTGGGATCGCGTTTATAATTATGGACTACATCGAGGGCAAAAACTTGAGAGAACTTGGCTTCCGGAGGACAGACACCTGGAGACAGATTCCCGACAAGCCAACTGCGGCCACGACACACCTCCATCAGCAGCTTGCGGATGTATATATTCAACTTCGGCAACTCGAATTCCCCAGAATCGGCGCGCTCGGGCTCCCGTCCAGGGACGTACAGCTATCCACTTGTGACCCAGACACTATCCAAGTTTGCAATCGCCCGCTTTCTATCGAGATAGCCCTACAAGAGACCGACGGACTGGACCCTGGTGCGCTCTTCGAGAAGAAAAAGACTTTCTGTACCTCCAGAGAGTTTATTGATGCTCTCTTCTTGCTCGCCGAGAATGCAATCAATAAGGAACCCGATCAAGAACTAGATGGACGGGGTGTTTCACAAATTCTCTATGCATCACACCACTTCAGACAGTTTGTGCAGGAGCGATGGCTTGATGATACAGCTGACAAGGGGCCCTTTGTGCTAATGCATGGGGATATGACGGCTATCCTTGCTAACATCCTCTTTGACCAAAACTTTAACATTGTTGGGATTATTGACTGGGAGTGGAGTCAAGTAGTGCCAACCCAGCTGTTGGTTCCACCCGCATGGATTCGGGGGTTTGACGCCAATTTTGTGCTCTTGAGCATGGATGCCTATAACATGGAGGTCAGACGCTTTATTGATGCCATCAGACAGCGTGAAGCAGCCCTTCACATTCCACCGGCCTTATCCAGCGAATGGGCAAAGATGGGGAAGTGGTGTCATACCGTTATCGCACTGGGGCTGCTTCATCCAGAGTTCTCGTTCAACGTCTTCTGGGACTTTCTTTTTTACGAGTCTATAGCGCCACAGAAGCAGCGAGGGGAGGACTTTCTTGTCTACTGGCGCCGAGAGATCTCGCCGCGTCTGGAAGAGTTCATGACTAGCTCGCCAGGTCGCATGGCTTTTGCAGCCAGGAAAGAGCAAGAGCAGCTCCAATTCTATGATGAGGAGAAGGATTATTTCAATCTTCCCGCTGCCCGCAAAATCAGCAAGCCTGATGACGGGCAGTAATACGGCTAGGTCCGATAGTATTAGACTTGCTACTATACTGGAGTACTCGCACCTTGGTTCTTCTTAAATCCCTCGGATCGGCCGTTTGAAAAGGTATTGATAATTCTCTCCCCAAGGCACTCTCATGGCCTGCAACTAGCTCAAATTCAGTTTATGCGGAGTCAAGTTGTCGGCTAGATGGGCAAGTAATATAACCTAATCAATAACTTTAGCTTAAGCCATCTTATTACACCAGTCCTTTTCAGTGACTCTATCTCAGCCTGAAATCGGTGTCTTTAGCAAGAAGTATAGCGCTAGTGGTTAAACTCGTAAATCAAGCTGCTTCCTGCAAGGTCCCGTAGGCCAGTAGGCCTCTGGTTGCCCCCTAATACTTATGGGTTTAGCGTTCAATAGTAAAGCCATCTCTCATATACCAGCGACCACCTAGTCTCAGTACTGCCTTCGCGAGTTGAACATCGCCTAGCCCTATCTCGAACCTGTGCCTCGTCGCAGGATGGTGCATGGCCAACGGTTAAATTTAGTTGCCAACCTTTTCAACGATGCATCTCTCTATACCCCTTACCTAAGGGATCTAGATCTCGTAGAGCTAGCCCTTAGGACAAGCTCTCACGGATCTAGGTGGTCGTATCGCCTCTTTCACACAGGTCTTAGCATCTTATCTATCATTCAGGAAGACACTTGGGTTACTCTAGACAACATGAGAAGTTTCCCATTCGGCCTCCAGTTTGACTATTACAGGTAGTAGCCTGATTCTTCCTCGTAAAGGCTGATTGCTGAGGTAGGAGCTCATGTATCTCTCTGACTGACTGAAGCTCACCTTGCACAGCAGATTTCCTAATTCAATCATCAAGATGCCATTTTATCTAACAAGCATAATGGCTCAGCCGGAAATGTACATCTTCGACCCAGACGGCTCAACACACTTGGGTGTTGGCACTTGCGTCTCAAGAATCCTCGTCGTTTCCTTCCATCGC
Organism: Tolypocladium nubicola; assembly: GCA_024340505.1. NCBI lineage: Eukaryota > Fungi > Ascomycota > Sordariomycetes > Hypocreales > Ophiocordycipitaceae > Tolypocladium > Tolypocladium nubicola. The sequence continues at coordinate 9,046 of JALHCA010000314.1, forward strand.
AGGCACCATGCGAAGCAATGTACGGCTCACGTTTTAGTCGCATGTCTGTCAGCACAAGATCTATTGTTCCCAGTACAAGCCGCAAGGCCTAGCGCTACGGCCAATATAAATCCATGTCCTCTCTCGGATCTTCACCCAGCCAGTACTTGTTAATCTCCGTGAATATCGCCTCCCGAGCACCCGTGCCCTCAATCCGCCCCGCATCCCAGATCACGAACCCAAAGCGGCGAGCTTCATTTCCGATCCAGTCTCCGAAAAGGTTGCTATACGTTTCATTCCAGAGGACCGTCCAGCCCAAGGGCGGACAGTCTTCCTTGTCGCCTCCAAATGGCATTGGGTCCTCCCGAAGCTGTCTCCTATCCGCATACGAGGTTCGCTCTTTGCGCCGTTCGTTTTGCTCGTATGTACCCCAGGCTTCAGACTCGAAGAAATCACCTATTTGCCACGTCATGTGTTCTTGCATTGTGTGGACAAGCTGGTTATGATCGTAGATGCCGAAAACAGAATTCAAGAGCTCAAGGCCACGGGTTACTGTGCCGACCAACAGAGAGGAGAACCCGGCTTGAACGCACCATTGAAGTCAGGGTTTAAATACATAGATCTGAGAAAGAGCGCTACTTACAAGGCATATCCAAGTGGAAGGCTCCCTTCGGGGTAGGAAGCCGCTTATCATCGAATTTTGGGTTCATCTGATCAACGTCCCATTTAATAGCTGTAAAAACCTGCTCAAACCTCTCTTTCGCAAATAAGTAGGCAACCCCTATTTCTTCTCTTTCCCATGGTTCGAATAAGTCAAGGAATAGGGTGAGGATATCCATCGACTTAAAGTCGCGTCGTGTGGGCGGCCAATCAGTACCACGACCTGTGCCAAATAAGCTGCAACATAACTGAAAGCGGTAGAACCCTCGCCGTAACCGTGCTGTCTCTGTTTGTGAAAGAACAGTGCTACTCATTTGTCCCATCGAGTGAACCTCGCTGTCCTCGTGTTCCGATGTAGTCGCGGCTGATAAATTTGAGAGCGCTCACTGGGCACAGCGCCGAACGAGCGGTGCCACAATAAAGGCGTGGAATTTGACCATCGAGATGAGGTCCTCTTCAGTGAGATTCTCTTCGCGTATGGAGAACTCATCGGCCAAGCGGCGTTCTTTGTATCCTTCGAGGTGTTCCTTGACTTGATACTCCTCCGAAAAGTTCACAGAGCCAGCGCGAAACACGGCGCATGCGTCGACGGCAGCACCGCCGAGCATGTTCTCGAGAAGCGCGCAGAGCAGCTGCTTACGTCCTGAGCGGTACTGCTGGTGATAGACGGGAGAGGCACGGATAAGGCTGTTGAGCTCCTCAAACCCCAAAGACGCAAGCACATGATGTCGGACCTCTGTTGGCAGAGATTCCAAGGGCGAATCCTCCTGCTTAGCCGGAGCATAGCTTGGCGGCAGTCCTGGGCTTTTGGTGGTAATTGCTGTTGCTGCGGGTTTGGCAGTAGCAGGGTCGTGAATGTTGTCATTCGTTGCTGGCAGCGAAGGAGAGGCATCGAGCGAGTCACGCCAAAGACGTCGTTTGACCTTGAGGTAGAAACGCTTCATCTCCATGAGACCACGGTCAGCCAGGTAGCGCAAACCAAGCGGGGACCAAGAAGTAGGCTAGAACAAGTCTAACAGACAGCAAAGCAGCTGAAATATCTGGGATGGACAATGCAATGAAGATACCATCAGATGGCACGGGTGATGGATATTTGGGGGTTACGAGTCTGGTACGGCGTGTGTAGGCCGCAGTTCACGTGCACGAAGAAGCCAGGGGGCTGGGAAAGCCTGTTCAGCGCCTAAATGCAGCGAGAGGATCTCCAGACTCGAATCTGCTCCCCGTTCCCTGCGGGACTCCCAGACGGCCGTTGCCGGAAGGCGTGCAACACAGCTGGAATCAATACAGCGCCCGTATTATTCGGGGGTTTTCCGTTCGCGAGAGGGTTTCACCATCATCGAGCCCGACAGCAGATTCGCTTGGAAGCTTTGACAGCGCTCAGTGCGTTTAGCGACGAGTGAGCGGCGCGACAACGAACCAGTGAAACCTGACTATACAGACAAGATATTTCCTGGTGAGATTATCGTCGCGGATTGTGTATGGTTGGGTAGATGAGCGGCGTTTGGTACCGTTGAATGTGCCTTGCTTTCCGCGCGTGAGCCTCCCAGCAGCCCTCCTTGCGCTGCTGCGATATATGGCCCACGCATCGACAGCAGCAACGCCTTGCAAACCCTCCATAAGATTATAAAGCAATGGCCTGCGCCCTGAAAGATATTGCTGGTTCACGGGCGAAGCGCGGACCAAGCTCTCGAGTTGGTCTCAAGCCAAGGAAAGCAGGTGATGTCGCGCTTCTGCTGGCAGAGCTTCCAGCGCAGCCACATGCTCGCCTGGGGCGGCTCGATCCTGGGGCAGGGCTCTTGTCGCTGATTCGGGTGTTCACAGCTGTTTCAGAGGCACGATACCCGGTGCTGTGTTCGGCGGTGATGGTGACTGGGCAGGCTTTGGGCTGAGCTTGCCGTAGATGCGCTTCATCAGTGTGCCCCTGGCAGCAAGAGCCTCCATACTAAACAACAGATGGATGTTGCAGCTTGGGTGAGTCAAGGCTGGCGAAGCGAGTATCGAGCTGTGAGTCGTGCATTGATGTGCTGTTGGAACATCAGCCAAAGCGCAAGGGTACGAGGTGAATAGTGAGGTGACGAGTGAGACCTCGGCGCTCAGTGTTCAATGCCCAATGTCGAGGTCCCTGCAGCCACTCACGTGGGTTGTAAGGCCTGCGCGCTGCAGTGCTATAAAACTGGCTCACAGCCGCCCAGACTCCCGTCCAGTCCCGACTCCTGCAGCGTCGCTTTCGGGGCTGCTCAGAGTCCGTCTCCTGTTCGCCGCGGCGCATGGTATAACCGACTGCCCGACTGGCCCGGAAGGCCGGGGCCAGGCGAGGCACGGCGCTCAGCGTGTCGTGACCCAAGCTTGACGCGAGCCGTCGCGATGCCGAAGATTGGAATAGATGTTGGGTGCGGACTCCGAGACCTACCACGCAGGCGTCGGGTCTTTAAGCACTCACCTCGTCGGTTCATGGCCTACACAGCAGTTCAACGGACGATGGTGTCACTAGCAGTCTGCAGTTCGACGATGGAAAGGCGAGGTGACGGGCGCTTCTGTTTCCCCCATCTCAATCGCCTCCTCAGTCGTGGTATCAACTATTCATCCGCTACTTCCCGATCCTTCCATCCTCGACCATCGCCCTCATCGCCTCGATGCTCTTCGCAACCGCCATCGCCGCCATCTACGACACCCCAGTTAGCCATCATCCCTACCGACGCCGGTCCCGACATACCTGTTGGTGCTTCTCCTCCTCGCCCCTCATCTGCTCACTCCCCTGCTCCACGCCCGGCAGCCGCCACGCAAACACATACGTCATGAACAGGTCCTCGTCGCCGCCGCTGGGCCCCCTGCTGATGACGTTCTGGACCTCCGTCCCGCTGTCCATGCGGAAGTGCACCCGCGAGGGCGCGTACTCGGTGCACACCTCGGTGACCTCCTTGGCGCCGCCGTCGAACACGACGCGCCGCGTGATGACGTTGCCGTCCTCCTTCTCGACGGCGCAGGACGTGATGATGGGGACGAACTCCTCGGCGTGGCGGATCTTGCGCTGCAGGCCGGCCCAGACCTGGGGCACGGTGAGGACGGGCGTGGCGCCGGGGGGGTTGATGGGCGCGGTGGACGCGATGTGGATGGTGGCCATGGCGTCGAGTGAGTCGGCGTTGCTTGGGTTGGCTTTTCCTGTGGGTAAGGATGAGATGAGGTGTCGATGGTGAATACAAGCACTCGGCGTGAAATATGGGCTTTAAGTCGAAATCTTAAAAGCACAAGGTCAAGTACACCGGCAACTACGGGACCTACTCTGACTTCGCGACGCGAGCTTAGAAATCCGCCACGCTGACCAAGGTCCACTGTTCCACAACCATCATCTACAGTCGGTGTGCAAGTGAAAACTGGAGAATGTCAAAGTCCGAAGTCCGAACGGACGTCTTAGTGCAAGCAACCAACTACAACCTGGAAACGAGAAGTGAGCTCACAAACTCGTCAGCGTCAGTGACGCCATCTCCAATGCAACTCACTCCCAAGCCATCACCACGAACTATGCGCCTCAATACCCACGCCAGACCACGCAGCGGACACCGACCTCGGATAGGACCGCGATCATAAGCAGACAGCAGACAGCAGACAACACTGAATCCAGGCTATCCGAATACAGTTGCGCTTGCCTTCCCTATCCAAAATGAAGCCACACTACCGATCCAACGCCTCGTGTACTCCCCGGCGACCACTCCGTATCTTCTACCACTCCGTCCCCTACCACTTTGTATCCCCCCTCTTGACCTCCCCATCGACACACCTCCGCACCCACCCCCAGACCTCCTCATGCCACACCTTGGAGTTCTCGGCCCCCAGCACCCAGTGGCACTCGTCGGGGAAGGTCAGGAACCGCGTCGGCACGCCCTGCGCCTGCAGGATGTTCATGGCCGCGATGCCCTCGGTGATGGGGCACCGGTAGTCCTTCTCGCTGTGCACGATGATGGTCGGCGGCGCGTGCCGCCACTCGCGCAGCAGCTCCGGCCGGCCCGGATTGTACCTTTCGTAGGCCGCGGGGTCCTGCCACGGGTAGACGGCGCCGTCGAAGGAGCCGTCGTCGGCGATGATGTCGCCCTGGAGGAAGAAGGAGGGGAGGTTGTAAATGCCGTCGTGCCAGACGGCGCAGCAGAACTGGGCACGGGGGTCAGCGCGTCTTCAGGGCTGGGTCGGGCCGCGTGGACTCACCTTTTTGATGATGTCGTGGCCGAGCATCCAGCTGACCATGTAGCCGCCGTAGCTGGCACCCGCGAGGACAGCCTTGTCCTGGTCGAGGTACGGCAGCTTCTCGAGGTAGGCGATGAGATTCACGAGGTCCTGGTATGGTCTGCCGCCCCATTGCCCGTTGATCCCTAGCAGAGGTTAGGCACGCCGGCCGCGTTTGTGCGTCGATGCTGCTTACCCCGAACCAACTCCAGGCCGTAGCCAGTGCTGCCGGTAATGTTGGGGCAGACGATGACATATCCCTGCTCCGCCCATGCAGCCATGTTCCACTGCCAAACGAAGACCAAATCAGTACTCATGTTCATAATGTGTTCCTCACCCAGGGGCACAAACCCTCGTGCTCCATGCGTCCGACCACGCCGACACCGGCCCCCCATGCGGCATCAACACCCACGGATACTTCTTGCTCTCGTCAAAGTCGCTCGGCCGCAGCATAAACGAGTGGATGCACACGTCGTCGGCGCCCTCGTACCAAAACTCCGTCACCATCTTGGCCGACAGCCCGAACTTGGCGCCGTGCTTGGTCGCCGAGGAGACGGTCCGCAGCACGGCCGCCTCCTCCACGCCGACGACCTGCCACAGGCTGCTGTCGATGAAGCTGGAGCTCGACACGAGGAGCCTGTCCCAGCGGCCCTCCTGGAGCGGGTAGAAGCCCGTCGCGGAGCCCTCCTTGAAGAAGACATCGCGCTTCGCGCCGTCCCGCAGCCTGAGCGAGGAGAGGGCCGTGCGGCCGCACCTCTGGCTCTGGATGATGACGGCGTCGGAGCTCCCGGCGAACTCGAAGGCGCCGGGCGGGTCGTGCTCCTGGTCCTCGGACGACCTCGTCACCAGGCTGAAGACGTCGAACGCGTCCAGCGAGCTCGTCGACGCCATGTAAAGCCGGTTCGCGTACAAGTCCCCCGGCTGGGCGTACAGGAACGCCACGTTGGCCGCGTCGGGCGAGAAGCGAATGTTGGACCCGACGGAGCTCTTGAGCCCCGACGGCAGGGAGATCGGCTTCGGCCCAGCCGTCGGCGGCAGGGTGAAGGAGTCGAGGCCCACGAAGTAGGGCAGCGAGATGGCGGCCTCGTCGGGCTTGCGCCTCGTCAGGTCCCGGGCCAGGAAGACGGCGCCCTTGTGCGAGACGTCAAAGTTGCCGCCCGGGGCGTCGACGTCGTACATGCCGAAGGGGACCTCGAGCGTGGCGTCGTCGACGAGGTTGAGGAGCCGGCCCGCGAGCGTCCACTTGCTGTCATGCAGCTCGAGCTTGTTGTACCACAGGCTGTACCGCTGCGCCTTGTATAGCTCGTTCCACTGGGCGACGTTCCGGTGAGCGGGTTTTCCAGGGTTTAGCACGGCGGGAGGCTCACCACGCGGACGTGGGCGCTGTCAAACACCCGCGCCGTAGACTTCTTCTTCTCGGCGACCTCCTCGTTGAACAGCAGGCCGTCATGGCCAACCAGCCCCGTGACCATGAACACCACGCCCCCATCGTCCAGCCTCTTGAGCTTCAGGTTCGCCACGGGGGCGTCGAGCTCGGCCGCCACGTACCGCTCCGCAGCGACGGCCTCGCCGCTGGCGACGAGCACCTGCGTCCGGCCCTTGTCGCCGGACGCGAGGTAGACGACGTCGCTGGTGCCCGGGATCCAGAGCGCGTCGTGGACCTTTTCGTCGTCGGAGAGGCGGGCCGAGGTGCCTCTGTCGAGGTCCATGACGCGCACCTCCTTGAGCGTCTTGTCGCCAAAGACGTGCGTCTCGAGGGTGTAGAGGGCGAGCCTGCCGCTGTGGTTGGGCACGGCGGCGCCTCGTCGGGGGGCGGCGAGCATGGCCTCTGCCGTGAGTTTCTGGACGTGGACCATGATGGTGGTGGTGGTGGTGAGTCGAGGTTCAGACTTCAGAATGCACCGCTGACGACCGCCAGTCTACCAGGGCAGTGCTCGGCAGACAACGGGGACGGAGTGCTCCTGCTGCTGGCCGGCAAGGAGTCGTTATATCGTCGACACGGACGCAAGAGCTGACGCAGCTCGATAGCACCGTAGTGCGTGGTGGTGGTTTCACGCCACCGCCATGTCCCCGAGCAGGCTCGTCAGCCCCGCGTCCAGAACACGTCGGGGCGTACGCGGCTCGTCCGACTGCTCGGGGCATTTGATACATTTTCCAGGATATGAGCATCGTTCGCAATCACCACCCACCGATCCAGCCTGTGCTTCCCGTTGCCCAGGGTAGCGTACCCGCCCGCCAATGGACCCCTGAGGCTACCCGCGGATCAGGCCTCGAGATGTGAGGCGCCGATGCGTCTCCGATCTCGGGCCAGCGCGGCTTAGTCCGCACCTCAAACTCCATCTTCGCCAGGGCGTCGTCGCCGTCCGCCGCCCGTCGACGACACCGCTCCGACCTGCGCGATACACCTGCGACCTGCGCGATACACCTGCGAGACATGCGCCGCGCCGTCGCGAGCGCCCCCAGCCCCCAGCACGCTCTGCCCGCGCGGTAAACGACGCCCAGCAGCCGCCGCCCCCTCCCGCCATGAAGCCCCGCGACGAGCCCTCCCTCGCGACGGCGGTATCGCCAGCGACGCTGGGGCTGCCGATGCAGACGCGCCAATGGAACACCAAGAACCTCCAGTGGCGGCTCGCGGCCGACCTCGCCAGCGCCGCCGCCGCGGGCGCCCTCATCGCGCCCGTCATCTCCATCATTGACCGGTGCGCACCGTCCGCCCCTCGGGACCCCTTGACCCCCTCGCGAGACCGAAGGCTCACTCACCACGTCCGCAGCTCCATCATGGAAAACGCCGCGGGCCGCTCCTCGGTCGCCTCCTCCATCCGCGCCTCCGTCCGCGCCGTGCTCACCGCGCCGCGCTCCTCGGCGCTGCTCTCCCGTCCCACGGCTCTCATACTGCTGCTCTACGCCGGCACCTACTTCACCGCCAACGCCCTCGACACCTTCTCCTCGACGGTCCTGCACCCCGACCGCCCCGCCTCGGCCGTGTCCTCGGGCGCCGGCAAGTTCGCCGCCTCGTCGGCCGCCAACGTCGCCCTCTGCATGTACAAGGACCGCGCCTTCGTCCGCATGTTCGGCGGGCCCGCCGGCGCCGTGCCCCGCCCCGTCCCGCTCCCCTGCTACGCGCTCTTCACCCTGCGCGACTGCATCACCATCTTCGCCTCCTTCAACGTCCCGCCCCTGCTGGCGCCCTACATCGACGCCCGCCTCGCCGACGACGTCAAGAGGCGCCTCTCCGGCCAGACGGCCGCCCAGTTCCTCGCCCCGGCCGCCGTGCAGTTCGTCTCCACGCCCCTGCACCTCCTCGGCCTGGACCTCTACAACCGCCCCGGCCGCCCGCCGCTCGTGTCCTGGCGCAACCGCTGGCGCATTGTCCGCTCCAACTGGCTCGTCAGCGCCGCCGCCCGCATCTGTCGCATCGTGCCGGCCTTTGGCGTCGGCGGCGTCGTCAACTTCAAGGCCCGGCGCAGCCTCATGCAGCGACTGGAGTGAGCCAGATTTGGTCGCATCTCCAGGCGTTTTGGCGTTTGTTCCGTCTCGCACCCGAGGCCGGTTAGATATAGATACGTCTTGCATTTTCGGTGAGCCTCAACATGGGTCAGCATGGTTAGCATGGTAGCATTGAGAAAGACGCTGCGCAGGGTGACGGCAGCTTCGCATGATAGACAGCACATGGGCTCAAGACGAATGCCGCGACAGCAGCTCAAAAACATCCGAGATGTATTTGTTCCAACATTGTGTAGCCCCTCCCCCTTCTCAAGTACGTAGAGCCAGCGACGCTTGCCAGCCCACACCGCACCGAGCAACCAGTCCTCAAACATCACGTCACAGCCACTTCCTCAGCCCCATCATCCTTCGTTAGCAAGCCGAGGCCGCGCACCGCTTGCTCATATTCGTCATTTCGAGTCAGCTCCATCCATCATGCTTCCCATCACACATCTCACCCCCGTACAAGGTATCAAACCGCCACCCATGCCTCATGATAGTAAAAAATACTTTGACAAACAAGCTTCCGTAACGCCTTTCCTAGGCCAGGGCCATCCCGTGTAAATCGGCGACAAGGTGACCGGCCGGTTCCTTGCCAAAGAATGTACAAATGAAAGAAGAAAAGTGCTCAACCGTCGCCCGAGACCCACAATCCAGGTGGCTGCGAGGTTGTTGTGTCGACAAACAAACAAGTGAGCAGGTCTCAAGACCACAGCCTCCAGGCATGTCCCAAGCGGTTGATCCAAGGGGGATCGAAGCCCCGCAAGTCTTCCAGCTGCGAAACATACCCAATTGAAGCTGTGTTGTCAATGAGTCTTGGTGGTTTCAAGCAACTACACCTGCGTTCCTCAGGCACCTGGATCTTGTTTGACAAGGAAATGGAGGGTGGGCCGGGTTTGAGCCGTATCGAGAAAAAAAGGGGAACCAAAAAGTTCAAGCCCGCAGAAGAGCTCGGATAAACAAAATTCGCCCTCGAGGAAGGCGGGTACAGAATACAACATGTTGTCGATGCTGTGGATACCGAGGGGGGGTTCCACCACAAGTTCGAATCAGTCCTCTCAGACGACTTCGACATAGACTGTGAGCTTCTCGTTCCGTTGCAGGGCGTAGTCGAGATCGTTGTTGCTCATCAGGTTCCGCTGGCTCCCTGATGGGTCGTCCAGGTAGAACAGCTGCATCTGTTCGCCAGGGGCTGCCTTGACCCTGTCACGGATCTTGTCGTACAGCTCCTGAAACTGGATATCGGTGGATACCCTCATGGCGAACACGTCCTCCTTGAATTTGACCTTGATTTTCATGGCCGCGGTACCTGCCTGCTGGGGCTGAGCGCCGCCTGCACACGAGTTAGAAACGAGGCAAAAGAGGGATTCCTGTAACGCCTTACCTTGGTTCGAGCTGCTGCCCTGCCGCGGCGTGGCAGACAGCCCCGAGTAGCCGTAGCCGTTCAAGTTGTTACGAGATGATTGTCTCGACGCGGCATTGGCGGGCGAGTCGACGGACGATTGGTGCGAGCCCTGAGACAGCCGGTACTCCTCTCCGTTTGTGTTGACGTCGATCTCGTAGTCTCCTTCCCGGGGTGCAAAGAACAGCTTGACGAGGTCGCAACGCGAGATTTGTGCCGGCTGACTCAACAAGTTCTTGACGTAGGCGTCTAGGTTGTAGAGCCGACCCTCCGTGATGGCATCCGTGACGTAGCTGACGGGGCCGGGCATGTATGGGAGACTGCGCTTCTGGGCGCCCGTATTGCCGGCTTCGGCTGGAAACTCAGCAAGCAGGGCAATCTGGAAGTCGTAAAAGTCCTGGTAATATCGCGACAGCTCCCAGCAACGGCCATCCTCGAGCTCGGCCTCGATGACAAACCAATACTTGTCCTCTGCAAAGCAGTACCGCGGTATGCGCGCAGAGACAGGTGCGTACAGCTGTGATGCCGATTCGGGAGCGTACTGGTCTTGCTGAAATGGCTGTTGGTCTGCTGCAGCCTGGCCATAGCCCTGTTGCTGCTGTGGCTGATGTGTTAGGGCGAACACAGACTGATGGCTTGGGGGTCGGTTGAATGCGACTTGGACTTACCTGAGTCCCGCTCAGCTGGCTCTGCCGTAAGGCTTGTTGCTGAAGGCTCATGCGCTCCAGGCTCTGCTCAATGCTGGGTTGCTGCCCCGTAAGACCCTTAGAGCCGTCAAACTTGCCAAGAGTGATGCTGCTGTTCTTATACTGCGCAGCCATCCTCTTCCATTCTTCGACGCTCGGGACTCCCGCCCTCCTGAGGGTTTCCAAGGGATCTGCGACCGGGGTTGGAGGCGCTGTTCCATAGGACTGGTCGTCGAAGATGCTGATGAAGTCTATCGGGATCAGGCCAGGCCCACCGAGTCTCCTAATGGGCTTCACGACGACCCATTCTTTGTTCGACTGGGCAATGATGATTAGGGGTTCGAACTCTTCGGCCGACAGCTCGTCAGGTCGTTTCGGGTCGGCCACGAAGGTGTGTTTGACGCACGCGCTAACTATGCCACCAGTCTTGACAGGCTTGGAGCCACGCTGAGGCACAGCTGCGGGGGGCTGTATGGCGGTTTCGCCATAGCCGGAGTCGTGGTATGGGATCTTCGCAAAGGGCTGTCGATCGCCATCCGACTGCACGCTATCCCTCTCGGTGCGTCCCAGGACTTGGAAATACGAGACAGGCACGAGGCCACGCGCGTCAGGCAAGGCAGGGTTGCACGCCTCGTACCAGTTGGGGTCGTCTTCACGGCCGATGACGTGGAAGAAGTCGCCTTTGGAGAATCCCAGCACCTGGGCGCCAGCTTTGGCGAAGCTCTGGACCAGGGAGACATCGGGCTGGTAGTCGTCGTTGGCTCGTATGACCTGCAGGAGGGACGCGGGTGTCAGCAGCAGCCTCCATCATCTCCGAGTTACCCCCCCTCGCACCGCAGTCGTATCTCGCAAGACGGCATGGTAGCGCAGGCTCAGGAGGCAGCGCGGCGGAGAGGTGAGCAAGAGGGGGGGAGGAGGACCAACCTTCTTCGGGGGGACGATGGCGACGGCGGACTTTGAGCTGATAGAGGGGCTCTGCGCCTTGTGCTTGTCGCCCTTCATGGACCGGCGTAGGGCCTTGATGAGGTCCATCGCGGTTAGCCTGGTTCGGGACGAAACGGCGAATGGCAAGACGTGGGGTTTTGCGCCTGTCAACAACGATGGCAATGCAAGATGGAAATGCGGGGGGGGCGCAGCTGGGGGAGGTGAGGTGAGGCGAGGCGAGGCGAGGAGAGGTGCAAAGGCAGGAAGCGCAGGCGTGGGCGCATGCATGCGCAGCAGAGGCTACATTACAGCAGGCTGGCTGATGGCGAGGAGCAGGAAGGAAGGGAGTTTCGATAGGGGCAAAGACAACGATTGCAAGCATTTCGGACTCGGGGCAATGGCAAACCTTCATTGTATGTGACTGTTTCTCGCACGCTCGCGAGGAGACGTCGTCGGCTCCGGGGCTCTGGGGCTCTGGAGGTACGTAGAGGGATATCGGATAGAAGTATTTCGCAGAATCCAAAATCGGCAACCAGGACGCTCTGGCGATCAACACACAATGCCAAATTACAGATTGTGGTGGGCTCTGCTTCGTTCCTGTCGTCGATTGCGCGTCGTATCGTCGTCTTGCCAGTCGGTGCTGTGGAGGCAAACGCGAACGGCGAGACGGGTGACGGAGGAGGCGATATGTTGGCACTCGGCAAATGCTCAGTCGTCCGATTGAGATGGAATCGCGGGACCAACGGTTCTTTCGTCTCTCCTCCTGCGACACGTGGGAAGCCGTCGAGCCTCTATCGCCGGGGGTAACGCAAGGGGTCGCTGGCCAGCTCCCTCGGCTTCTCGACGCTTTGATATCGCGACAAATACAGCCGGCGGTCCTCACCAGCGGGCGGACGAGGGTATCGACGAGCGCGCCGGGCCAAGCGTGCGGTGTCGGTATCGGACGGTCCGGGTTGCTGTTCGCGCGCGGCCGACGGGGCCGGGGACGGGGAGAGCAGGCGGCGACGACGACGATCAGTGGCGATGTCGACTGGGACGGGACGCTGAGGATGCGGATGACGAAGAGGGGAAGTCTGTCCGTTCTGGAGGCGCAAGCAGGGAAAATTGGCCAGGCAGGCAGGGGGTCGGTGATCGGGCGTTAAAAAGGGGGGCGTCGGTGTAGATGGGGCTCTAGAACTGGGGCGCCAGACGCCCTAGAACTGGGGCGAGAGACGGGCGTCCCAAGCTGGGATGGCAAGGATGAATTGCGAATGGTCCATAGATGCCCAAAGCCAATGGCGCAAGACGGTGGTCAGATGCGCTGCAGGGGAGGGGGGGATGGTGTCTTTGCTGGCTGGGATCCGTGGAGGACGCTGAGAGTTTATTCAACTATCCGAACGAAGTACTCGTAGCATGTCGCTGGAAGCCTGCCTGCGAGTACTCCTAATACTTGGTACGAGTAGCCTACCTTGCCTACTTTGTACCTACGAGTATCAATTAGATGAATGGAAGCTTCCATTTGCGTCCACATCCCCGGCCGCCCCGGCCAGCCCCGGCCAGCCAGCGACGCCAACAAACGGCGTCTCCACTGCGGCTTTGCCGTGAGCCCAGGGCTGTGGTTCAAGCAGCGGCTGTTGGTGGCGGTTTTCAGGCCGCGAATTATCCCGCAGCGACTCACGGTCGTGCATACAGACGCGGGATCCAGCTGCTGAGTTCAGGAGAGGCAACTCGGTGGTGCCTCGCCACATGCAAGGGACGGAGCTGTTCGCGAGACGCAGAGGCCTCCTCCACCCAATCGTTGCCAGCCCTCGTCGTGGGCGTCTATGCGCATTAAACGGCTGCATGCCCTGCCCCTCCATCCCACGAGCTAAACGGCAGTCCTTGCCTACAGATTATCGACGCGCTGAAACGCTGCTGAGCACAGACGGACGTCGTCGGGGTGCATTGACTCTATCGACACGGGCTCTTTCGTCGCTCCCAGCATCGTGGCACGGCATCTTATCGATTGCCACGCGATCCGTGCGCAGTCGCCAAGGCGGCTCTTCCGAGGTTGTCGAAGTGCTGGTTCCAGATTCTGCCACTTGTCAGGCCGGAGATATAGTGTATAGTGCCTCTACTCTCGGTGCCATGGGGAGGAACAATGACGCCTCCTTCCAGGCTCGGGGTTCGGGAGCAGCCCGCCGGTTGACTCAGCATGCGTAGACCACTGGACCATGGACCGCGATTCTACCGCGTACAGACATCCGGTGGCCTCTTGACGGAGCAGATTGGCCAATTCGAATGAAGCTCATCGCGGCTGAGCATGGTTTCCTGCCCAACGATTCTATCCACACCGTTGGGTATTATTCTGCAACGGCTCCTCCCCGTTGATTCCGATCGCGTCTCATTGGAGGATGAGAAGATGTCAGCTGCAAGCACCCATGTCGAGGCAATGCATACATTTGACGCGCGAGAGCAACATCCCCTCTCGCCCACCATGGCAGACCTGCTTCGTCCAGAGCCTCCTCGTGAGATCCAGCTGAGCAATGCCTTCAGAATGGTTTGCGCGACACAAGTTGCGCTTTCGGCGAACGCCAGTCAAGCAACCGGAATCGACAACGGGCCCAGAGATCCAACTTACGAGCACTGCGCCAGCCCCTCAAACGGAGGCATCCACGACAAACCGTGCTCCGGAAGGCCAGAGCTCTCCGCCTAGCATCTGGGAAACAGCGTACGACAATGTTAGACTTGCCGAGTCCAAATTGGTCGATGCATACGAGAGTATCCTGTCAGCGAGTCTTGGCGATGCCATCGAACGACGAGACGCCACCAAGAGACGGCTGCAGATGGAGCGCCTTGCTCAAGCCGAGCTTGACAAGGCTGTCAAACGAGACGGTGCCAGGAAGGCGGCTTCTCAGGTCATGCAAGTTGCCCTTGCGTTCAACGCTGTCGTCAAAGAGGCACTTCGAACCGTTCCCCCGGGCGTTCTAGCCTGGACAGGTGTTTGCTTCTCGTTGCAGGTGAGCCTTGTCCCTGATCTTGTCCCGCGGACAATACTGACATCTCCAGCTCGTCTTGAACCCACTCGAGGAAAACCAAAAGTTCCATGATGGCCTGGCCCATGTTATTAGTAGGATGCAGTGGTACTGTGAACTAGAGGGTCGTTTTCTCAGAAGGAACCGCATCGATCCGCAGCCGTCCGAGGGCTTGCAAGCCAAATTACAGGGCCAGATCCTCTCTCTCTATGAAGCCCTTCTCTCCTTCTTGATGAAAGGCGTCTGCGTTTGCCACCAGAGCAAAGTGGTCACCTTCCTGCGAGATGCTTTCAAGCTCGACGACTGGGAAGAGAGCCTCAAGGCCGTTGAGAGAGCGGAGGATCTGCTGCGTCACGACCACGGGGTTTACAGCGACATGCAAATTCTGAGCGGCCTCGACCAACTAATAGGCTTTTCAGAGAAGCAAGAGACAATACTTGGGGACGTTCAGACTCTCCTCCAGAAGCAGGTCGCGGTGAAGCTGGACAAGCAGAACGAGTGTCTGCAGAGTCTCTGGATTACGGACCCGAGGCACGACAAGGCACGCATCGAAGAAGGCAGGGGAGGCTTACTGGCGGATGCCTACCGTTGGGTCCTCCAGAGCGATGAGTTCCAACGATGGCGCGACGGACCGGAGAACAGACTTCTTTGGGTCAGGGGCGATCCGGGTAAAGGCAAGACCATGTTGGCTTGCGGTATCATCAATGAGCTGGAGACCTCATTCTCGGGCAAGGAAACAATCTCCTACTTCTTCTGCGAATCCGCCAATTCCCGTTTAAACCACAGTACGGCCGTCTTGCGAGGACTGATTCACATGCTGGCTCATCAGCGGAAGTCGTTGGTCCGCCATATCCGGAGGGACTATGATCATGTCGGCAAGTCGTTGTTTACGGATATGAACGCTTGGAATGCTTTATGCAGCATACTGTCAAGCATGCTGCAGGACCCCGACCTGGAACAGACATACTTGATCGTCGATGGCCTGGACGAGTGCAAGACTGGGATGGAACAACTCACCAAGCTCATCATCAAGCAGTCGGCCAACTCTTCTTCCGTCAAGTGGATTGTCACCAGCCGCAATTGGCAGCAGATTGAAGAGATTTTCGACTATGCCGGACAAAACATCGCGCTGTCCCTCGAATTGAACGCAGAGGCTGTGGGAGCCGCAGTTGCGGCATACATTCGGCACAAGGTGGATTGCTTAACCCGACAGAAACGCTACAGTCCCAAGACGCGGGACGCGGTACAAAATCACCTGTTATCCAATGCACAAGATACCTTTCTCTGGGCTGCATTGGTATGCAAAAGCCTGGAAGAAACGGGCAGCTTCGCCAGCGCGCCGAAACTGGAGTCGTTCCCCCCCGGTCTCGATTCTTTGTACAAGGGAATGATGCGTCAGGTTCTCATACACCCCTATGCTGAGGACTGCAAGAAGATACTCGCTTGTGCCGCAGCGGTGTTCCGGCCCTTGAATTTGAAGGAATTGGGAGCGAGCATCGAGATACCTGACTGGGCAGATCCATCGGAGGACATATCCGCCAGCCTGGAAACATTCATCAAAGTATGCGGCTCGTTCCTGACGACTACCCGAGGCGTTGTCTACTTCGTCCACCAGACTGCAAAAGACTTTCTGCTCAACCACGCGGCGGACGTCGTATTTGCTTCTGGTATTGAAGAGGTACATCAGGACATCGTCTCTCGGTCAGTTCAAGGCATGCAGGAGACACTGAGCAGAGATATGTACAGTCTACGTGAGCCCGGGTTCCCCATTCAGAAGGTCGAAAAGCCTGACCCTGATCCATTGGAGGCGATTGGGTATGCGTGTGTACACTGGGTCGACCACCTTGAGGCATCACAGCCGAACAACAATTCTGGCCAGGACGTCCTCCAGGGTGGAGGCGCCGTTGACGCATTTCTTCGGAAGAAACTCTTATACTGGCTCGAATCTCTCAGCCTCCTTCGCCTCGTTCCAGATGCAATCCTTGCTTTGGCAAAGCTCGCAGTGCTTCTACAGGCACTTGTACTTTCCTGGCTTAAGTGCGCCTGCGCTGACAAATGAGTCTTAAGCCACGAGCAGAGGGATCCCAGTTTACTACACTGGTTCAAGATGCCTGTCGCTTTGCTTTGTACAACAAATGGGCCATTGAGAATGCTCCTCTCCAGCTATATGCCTCGGCACTCATCTTCTCTCCGACGGGTAGTATTACTAGGCAGGTCTTTGCGAAAGAAGAGCCAGAGTGGGTTACCACCAAGTCCATCATGGAACAGCAATGGGATTCATGTCTCCAGGTCATTGAGGGCCATCCGGCGAGATTATACGATGTCGTCTTTTCAAATGACGGTACCAAAGTCCTGTCTACTGCAACCGACAACACCGTTCGGATCTGGGACAAAAAGAGCGGCAAGTGTTTGCTCACCTTGGTAGGCCACACGGACCTCGTTGAATCGGTAGCCTTCTCACATGATAGTCGAATGGTCGTGTCAGGTTCGAATGACTCCACAGTTAAAATTTGGGATGCAGTCGGCGACAGGTGCCTCCGCACTCTAGAAGGCCACACTGCTGCTGTCACATCAGTTGCCTTTTCTCACGACAGCATTCTTGTCGTATCCGGCTCAAGGGATCAAACAATCCGAGTGTGGGACCGAGAGACTGGATACTGTCGACAGGTACTCAAGGGCCACGAGGATCGCATTTACTCAGTATGCATACGCTTTTCGAACAATATCCAACGGGTCGTTTCAACGTCCCTGGACCGAACCAGTCGGACATGGGACCCAGTTACTGGCCAGGTCCTAAGACTACTTGATTACACCGAAGATTCAGTCGAACTCTTGGGACCGGCAATTATCTCGCCAGATCTTAGGCTTGTTGCATCGAGGTCGCTTGCGACTATTACAATCTGGGAGCAGGCGACCCGCCAGATTGTCGGCAGGCTCGAAGGCCACCGTAGTCTCGTAGAAGCAATGGCCTTTTCGCATGACGGCAAGATGATTGCATCGGGTGCCGCTGATAAGACTATCAAGGTCTGGGAGACCCGTGGCGGGAGCTGGGGGTGTCTGTGGACACTTGAACGTCTCGGCAGCAACTTACAATCCGTGGCATTTTCACCCGACAATAAGGTCATCGCCACAGCTTTCCTTAACGGGATGATCAAGATATGGGACCTTGCCTTGGGACAAAACCTCTCACTCGACAGGCATAGTGAATATCGAATGGATCAGCTTCTCACGCACGTACCCGGCCGTGGTGTCAGCATCGAACAAAGATCTCATTATTTGGGACGCCTCCGATGGTGAGAGCCTAGACACATTCAAAATCGACAGAGGTTGCAGCGCCGTCATCTCTGAAGATGGGAGATTCGTCGTATTTCCCACTGGCGAAAGCATTGTCAGAGTTTTCGAAGTCGCCACTGGAGATGACTGGGTCTTTGAAGGGCACACCAATGTCGTGTCAACAGTGGCTTTCTCTCACGATAGCAACTTTATTGTCTCTGGATCCACCGACCACACTATTCGAGTTTGGGATCTAGCCAGCAGAGTGTGCAAACACGTGCTTGATGGCCACCAGCTTGGTCTTTATTCGGTTATTTTCTCGAATGATAGCAAGCGGATTGCTTCGGCAGCAGCTGATGATACTGTCAGGGTTTGGGACGCGGAAACAGGCGAGTGTCTCCAGACTTTAGAGACTCTGCACCGTGCCCCATTTCCAATGGTTTTCTCCCAGGACAACGACCGCTTAATCACAGGATCGCTTCGCACAGTGGTCAACGTTTGGCAAATCTCAACAGCCACGCACGTTGAAACTCCTTTTGGTTTGTTCCCAACCTCGTTGGTCTTCTCTAAAGACAGCAAGCTCATCGCCTCGTCGTACCAGGATTCCGTGATCATCTGCGATTCAAAGACATTGACACACCTCCAAACGTTCCATCTCGGCACGGCACTTCACTTGATGTCGTTCGATAGCACCAACTCTTTGCTGCTGAGCCACATTGGAACCATTGTCGTGCCTCCTAGTAGCAGCAGCTCGTCCAACCACGTCGGGCGCCGAGGTTTCAGTCTGAGCAAGGACAAGATGTGGATTACCCGGGACGGCGAGAACCTGCTGTGGTTGCCTTCCGACTGCAGGCCCTTTGCGTTTAACACGGCTTACCCCGTCGCGTTTTCGGTAAAAGGCTCACAGGTCGCAATTGGGTGTGCCTCGGGACGAGTAATTATGTTACGCTTCGACAGCCAGGCATAAGGGGCTATTGACAGAGACGGTAGGAATAAGGGGCAAGCCATAGAAAACGGGAAATTCTAAGGAAGAGGGGCCAAACCGCAAAAAGAAAAAGAAAAGAAGAGAAAAAGCATCGTGATAATTGACAAATAGCATCATCACGGCTTCATCAAGGCGTGAGCTAGTGGGAGGTATCAAGATTCATCAGCCAGCTTCGGCTCAAAGAGCCAATGATCAAGCTCTCCGCACGAGACCTCTTTTCCCTCTTACACAGTTTCCCTAGCTCAATCGATTGGGCTTGCCATAGTGTTTTATTCCTCACGAATCCCGACTTATTGCTCCCTAGACGCATCGCCGCTCTCATGGATGCCGGCTCATGCTCCACTCGGGGGCTGCTCACCCACAGCTCTCGGAGCTGACGCATTGCCTCCACATGAGCCAAAGTGAACAGAGTACACTGTACGTATATGCACGAAGTGTGAAGGTGAAGAACCAACAAATCCGTATCTCTGTCGGAAGTACGAGTAGTGGAGTAGCCCCATGTCTCCGCGCCGACACGGCACGGCACGGCTGATCCATGCTATCGGTATCCATACCCAAAGCATGCCGACAAGAGAGACTTGAAATGACAAGAAGACTGACGATAAGGAAGCACCAACACTTGGGCCTGCGGTGGCGTTGGCGGGGACACTCGTTGGCAGTTGAAGAATCGTCAGAACAGGTCGACGGTGCGGGTGAGGTATCGTAGTGGTTTACTTGACGGGAACGAAGCGGCCATTCGACGTCAATAACACGCGCAATCTTCGTTCCCTAGATTGCAGTCAAAAGGACGCGCACAATGCGGGATTGATTGGCTGCCGGCTCTTAGGGAGACTTGGGCCGGGGAAAAGAGAAAAAGGTATTTACATTCGTAGCTAGAAGACAGCAGACTTATAGCAGGGCTGGGAGCTCAAGATTGCAGTAAAGGGCGAATTGGACGGCCCCCATACTGACAAGCCCACCACCATGGTCGTGTCCATTTCCCCTCCCGCCAGCGCCAAGCTCGACAATATCGACGACAGCGGGAATCCCGAGCCCTATCACGTCGTTATAGGGTGCATCGCCAGGATCGGCACATACCCTTCCCGTCATGTACCATCAGCATCCCAGGCATCTTCTCATCCTTCGTATAGCTTGCGAGCCACACATCTATAGTCTTGCGCAGCCACGTAGCCGTCGTCCACCACGTCATGCCACGGTCCGCAAAGCTCTGCGGGTTGGCGGGGGACAGGCCGTCGGTCGAGTTCTCCAGGCTATGGCCAAACCAGGGCTCCGTGGTCGTGTTGAGCCACTGGGACGGGTCTTGCGTATTATCGTCTTGAAAGTCTCTGGATCCCGGCTCGTGAGGTCGCATGAATGCCGGCTGGGGCGGATAGCTGAACTTGAGGCCGTGCCAGAGCGCCCATGTCAGAAGGGTGGCTTTGCTGGGGATGCTGAGCCCCTTGTCGGTTGTTCCTTGGCGGCCAATTATTGCTTCCGTCTCTCAATATATTTTCCGACATATCCAGAGAAACCTGACGATAGGTACTTCATACAACACCCCACGCCGATGCAATACTCCCGTGGAATCCAAGATTTAAGTTGAAGTGTGCACCCGGTTTCCTTGCCTTCCCGGGTCTTGAAGTCTCGCCAGTTCTAATAACAGGCGGTACGTGTATATGCTCAAGTCAGATTCCCGGAAAGCTTTGGAAAACCAGTCCCGACCTTGCTCCGCGATCTCCTTGGCTCTTTGTTGCCCAGTTTCGGTTGACGTGAGATATAGTACTAGCTCAGGAAGCTCGTCCATGCTTTGGCTGACGGGGATATAGTGGAGCCATGGCACGAGACGCTCGTCATGCCATTCTCGCAAAAGTGTCTGCTTCAAAGGAACCGATTTTGAAGCTAGAAGCTTATAATAGCGGCCGCTGATGCCATTTCCATCAATGTCGAACACGAGCCGTGATCGAAGTGCTCGGTCCTTATCTGCCCAAGGCTTGACGTCAAAGAAAGCTCTCTGGTCTCTGCAGAGGCTCCTCTCACACTGGAATATTCGGGTAAAGGCAACGTCAAATAATCTGCTGTTTAAAAACGAAGATTCCGCGCGGCCGATCGTACCGTGTTTCTCTCGTAAGTAATAATGCTGTCGTCTTTCCAAGTTCTGTGCTAGCTTAACGAATGCTTGTCGATGGTAGGAGCGCCACTTATCGTCCAAGGCGAAGCCACCTGTGGTTGAGCCGGCCCAGTAAAGATTATTGCGCTTCTTATCCCATTCGATATCATGGGCGTCAGCGTATTGAAACTCGGACTCGATGTAAGCTGGGCTCGGAAATAATATATCGCCCATCACTAAAGGCGAGCCAGTTGAAAGTACCGGTACTAAGCCCTCTATCAGGCGAAAGGACGTTGGGCTCATGAAGAGGCCATGCATAGCGCTATACTCAGGATGCTGGCATAGGTCCATAGCCGAGATGGTATCAGTAACGAAAGGTAGGCCAAAGGTCTCCGGCGCGTATTCAGCCCTAGAAGTACCATTACTCCGCTGAGGGTCACAAAATCTCGTAATGGCGTCCCAAATAGGCCGACGTGACAGGTCTGTCAGGTTGAACAGTCTGTTGTCAGAGGAGTCTCCTGATTTTTCTGGTGGGATTAATACCCTTGGTTCATCAAGGTGATTAACAAGAAACTTAACATCAGGAAGGACTCCGCGCAGACCACCTAGTAGCCTGTCAAACAAGACACTAATATGTCTGTCGTAAGTGCGACGAGGATGGCTACAGTGAGTTTTAGCGCTCTTGCCAGAAAATTCACAAAGCCACAGCTCGCTATCCAGTGCGCTTTGAGCTTTACTCAATATCCGGAGGACGTCTTTGCCACTTATTGCCCAGAATGGTGAGATTGCATCGTAAATTGAATCAAAGTCGTCGATGATTGGTGAGTGGTGCGATGCGGCAAACTCATACCAGGCATCGAAGCCGGGTGGCGGTTCCACACTGTATCGACGTCGATATTCGCCATGAGCGGCTTCATAGCTTTGGGACTGCCTTTGCAATCGACTTTCAAAGTCAGTCTTGGCGTGCTGAAATAGAGCTTCGACAGGATGCTCTTGGTAGCGACTGAAACTCTGCGGGATTGACGACTGTGTGATTGTGATGGCAAAGCGGTTCGCCAGATACGGGATAAGAGAGACCAGTGCAAAGAGCCAGAGGGCCGGTTTGGCCCTTGTTTGCTTTGGTAGTATGTGAATAATCTGGCCAAGAGTAAGGGAGGAAGCCATGACATGCGATAAAGCTTCAACTTCCGAAGATCGCGTGAATGGGTTGCGGGTAGACATAATGCCGAAGGTTCCTATCGTAGTGGCAATACACCAAGATGTATATTGAGTCTAAACATTAGTAAATTGATATTGAAGAACTTCAGTATAGATAAGCACATACTATTTGAGTCGTAAAATACCAAGACAAGGCTTTGGCCAAGCCCAGTGATAGTATCGGTATAAGCTTGATTTCAGGGGAACCGAATGCTGCAGCTTGTATGCCAGATGCAATAGCTAAGCTGATCACAACCCGTACTGAAAGAGCAACAATTGCACTGTCAAAATTGATTGTCGGAGGGAAGCGAGTGCCATGAGTTGCCCTTGGCAGGAGAGCGACATAGACGACTAGCAGAGCGGTAACGGCAACAGTTGATAGCGCGAATGCTCGAGGATCCCAATTTGACAAGGTGAGAGTGGCAAATATAGCAGCCAGGGTTGTTCCCCAGGTAGTATTAACCAGGGGAGAGAAAAGCGACGAATCAGACATTCTCGAAGCATGGAACTCGGAATGAAAATGGTTCTGACATATCATAAGAAGTGGAGTCAATGCCGGCTGCGAATTCTTAGTTTGAAGTACACAATCTTTGACGTGGACTACTTACGAAAAGCCCAATTAAGTTGTACTCTGTTTTGTAGAAGCATGCGGTAGCAATGCTTGCGGCAACTATCCATAATGATCCTGACGATGTAGACTGGGTTCCGCGATTGCTAAGAAGAGTTGCTTTCGAGATTGTGCTGGTATCTGATTGTCTCGCAACCTTAAGCAGAATTGGCAGCAACATCCAGCACAGGATCTCAGACCACAGCTCTGATTGTGTTGAGGATAGTTGTTGCGATAATACTGCGCAAAGGGTAGCTGCCCCAGCTAATACGGCGACTGGGACATTGCCACATTGTGGTTTGCTCATTGTCGGGCTTGATAATAAGGGGAGGTCATTTACAGAGAAGTTCTCTGCGGACCTAGATTTGGTGATTGAGATGCGATTGCGCTTCATGCGCGCGTTTCTGCCCACGTTTGGCAGTGTTGGCCGTTGCTCTGTTGTTTCACTGAATGGGTATAGTGCCATAGAATCTTCATTTGCACGTTGGTCCCAGCCTACTACATAAATACGGAGCAGAAGTCCCCCCTCGGGACTAACAGCAGAGTCCTTATGCATGTTGGTCCCTATCTGTTATATAAACACGCAGCGGGAGTTCCCCCTTCGAGATGCGACCGACTGGCCTACGCGTCAACAAGGGTAGAAGCAGAATCCTAGCACCCGCAGTCTAGTCTCCGTGTAACGCCGAGCTAGCCGATCGGTAAGCCATGGACTTTGAGCCGGCACCATTTCCCCCTGCGTCTATGCCTTGTCGAGGGACTTGAAGAGACGGAACGGAAATTACGAGGCATTTGGCTCCCCCGGCTGATCGCGTCCCCGCCAGGACTAGCAGGGCCAAGTCATTCATGAAGCAGACTACAGAGACGGGGTGCAACAAAAACGGCGCGGAAGGCATGCACGTATTGCAATTAGGAGGGGATGTGTTCTACATGGGCCAGAAGGGAAGCGAGGCTAGGTTGCTGGTATGAGAAGTAAAGGGCATTGACTTATAAAGACTCTTGTGTTTGTAGGTACGTGAGTGGAAGAGGGATTCCTTTTGACAGTCTCTATTAATACGCACCCAACTCTCAATTCGTACGCACCCCCCCACATTCAGCCACAATGCCTCCGACATCGCCCTGCGACGCAAT
>JALHCA010000315.1:0-28999 GCA_024340505.1 Tolypocladium nubicola
CTATTGGCCCATCGTTCCGACCATTGTTCCGTGCAACCTGCATTAGCGTTGCACAGCCGGCCCATCCCGCGGCCCGTCAGCCTGGGTCGTAACACATCTACTTGCCGCTTGGAGTCTTTCACGCCTCGCTCGACGCGATCTTTCCAACCTACTTAATAACACTGGGTAGGTATGAAAAAGGGCTGTACATAAAATTCGCTAGTCAGGCGTTCCCACAAACAGTAGATATTGCGAAGCGTACCTACCAGGCGCGACCGCGAAGCTGTAGATGCCTGCCGCAGTGCCTTCTACCAAAAGTTTGACAGTCGCCTGAACCTTCAGAAGGGATTATCTTAGATAATCTCGTCAGGCCCTACATAACCATCTGCTATTTGCTTTCTGCACCTTTCCCACCTTGCTTTAACGTAAGTCGCTCAACTTTGCCACGCCATGTCTGACGACACTAAGATGGATGTCACATGATTCGCCGGCGCGTCACCGGGGCGTATCGGTAGGCTTCCTGACAATGATGAATCTCGCGGTATATTTCGAGAGTCTACTATGCCATAGTTTGGCCAATGAAAAACGACGATTATAGAATGCCAGCTCCCTCTCGGTAGATGGAGCTCCTCCCGCTTATGGATGTGCAAAACTGCTGGAATATTCCTGGTTTCCCCAAAACTATACTGGGTCCCCGCGTAAGTCGCTCCCACTAGCCTCCTTCGAGAATGTCCTGTCCTTGGTAGACGATGATATACGGCAACTCTCGAATGCGCTCGGGATCTCGATAGAGCTGGTTGAAGCTGTGACGGTCCGATTTCGAGTTGTACAGGCCGTGGGGGGATAATGTCGCTGACGCAGGTACCTCGTCAAGCACTCTCTTGGCCAATGGCGTAAATAGAGTTGCGGACTCGGTTGTTTGCTATAATTCAAAATCGTTCCGGCGCCTACACCCAATCCGTTGCGCCACGGTGGTCGCCAGTAGCTGCACGCCACCGACGGACGCCTGGGCTGGTCCCTGATGATTCAGGCGAGCTGCAGGTGCTTTGCACAGGAGTTTCACAAGGAGCTGCGAAACGTGAAGACGGGGGCTGGGGCCAAGATTAATGGATCATGCATTTCTTGACGGCGAGTTTAAAAAGTGGCATTGGGCGTGGCCTTGGTCAAGACACGGAATACGCGGAACGGGCGGATAATAATATCTCGCGCTCACCAACTGGACCACCTGGTGGGCTTTCAGGTTGAGCAGGCTCGTAGCTGCAGTGATTCATGACCACATGGAAGCAGCGGTGAATCACTTGATGCAGAGCTCAGCTGTTGTCCTGGCGATTGCACCGTCGCGTGACCCGGGTGCCCATGGCTGCCAGCTGGCAGAGCAATCAGCTAGGCGGCAGCAAACGTTCTGCCCTCTTCAGCCTCTGCGGCTTGCAGATAGACTCTGGCCGGTGGGCCGTCTCGTCTCACCCGCACATGCAGCGCAGCAGCCTGACGCAGGTACCGCTGGGGGTAGTTGGTGAGACGGACGAGGCTGTCGTGGGCTTGATTGTAGATGCATGCTGGACCCGTCCGACGGGCGCGCCATCGACGGCCAAAACAGTCGCGGCACGGTTCAATCCACGTCCCGTAGACTCTGTAGACACGATGTATTCAGTGCAACCGCTGTGCGCCCATCCAGGTGCGTGAGGCGCTCACGTACAGATCGGCGAACCCTCGCTCTCGCTGTCCCGGCCGCCTCATGGCCACGGCGACAGTCCGGACTCGCGAGACTTTGGCTGCCTGTCACTGGTACCTCGCCGCCGCAGCCTCCAGGGATTCGCAGGCGCGGTGGCCGGACTATCTGCGGCTCCGCGCCAATCAACGGGCCAGAGATTGAGCCAACTCCTCCCGATTGAGCCTTAGTGGCTGCCACGGGAGCGGCAGCACCAATCACAGGCGCCATTGCTGCTTCGCCGGTGCTGGCGGCCCTACACAGGTGCGCTGCTGGGGACCTGGCGGCCGTTGTACTGTACAAGGCTCTCGCTGGTACCGCCGCCGCCGGCCACTGGGGTGGTGTACTTGGCTCGGGTGTAGCGCGCAGACTGACGGGGTGTCGGACTGCAGAGGGGGAAAAGGGACTGGCCAACTTCTCGCCTTTCTCCTTCTGCCAGCTGCTGCACTGCAAACTACACTCGCCCTTGGCCCATCCGCCGCGCCGCCCCCTTTCACCTGTGCACATCTATTCACCCGTCGCTATTTGCAGCCGTCGCCTGCTATTGTTCTGCAGGCGGTCCGGTGATTTCTTCTGCTGTGGTTGTTGTGGACGCTGCAGCACTGCGCAGGCCGTCTATTCTGCTGTTGCTTCCGAGCGCCGCCGCGAAGCCAAAAAACTTCCGACCTGCGCTGCGCTGCACCGCACCACTGCACTGGCGTGCACCTGTCCCCTTACACTCAGCAGCTGCACACCTCATCATCAACCCTCCATCCTCTTCTCTCTTCCTCTTCTGCGTCCTCTTCGCACAACCCCATACCACCGCCTTTGCAATCATCACCGCCTGCGTGAGCGGCCTCGTCGTCTCTCTCACCTCTTCCCCCCGTTGGTCTTTTGTTCGTCAACAAAGGCCCTGCACTGCGTCTTGCGTCGGCCCTCTCTGCACACGCGCCTCTGCGCACGCACACCCCATTTGCCTTTGCCTCACCACAGCTCGGGCTTTCACTCCTACGTCTCCCCTTCACCTCTCAAGAAAAACCCTTCACGCACCCACGCAAGCCTATCCCGCACACAGTCCACGCCGGAGCACACTTTACATGGTACCTCTCCGCGGCATCGACCATGGCTGCTAAACCCCGAGGTGGGAAAGCAGGTCGTGGTGGGAAGACAGGTGGACGAGCGAGCCATGGTGGAGCCAACACTGCAGAAGCCAAGAAGGCTTCCCCAGAGCCCAAGAAAGATCCCCCTCGTGGCCTTCGTCGTGGTAGAGCTAAGTCCTTTACCTCGTCGCGGATCCAATCCTCTTACGATCGTTCGTGGCACATCAGAGGCTTTCTGAAAACTGTTGTCAAGGCTTTCGGCCCGGCGGCCACCAATCTCTGTAACCGAACCATCAACGGCCTCAAGGCAGATACTGTTCGGTTTGAGAATCACCCTGATATTGTGGCTCGGAAAGAAGAGCTCGACGAGAGGCTTGAGGATGCCATTGACCGGGCTGGACGAGACCGCGACAGACAAACTGAGCTTGTCAGGCAGACCACGGAGAAGAACATCTTCCTGGCCGAGCAAGAGTTCCAGGTATGCAGCCTCCCCTTCCTTCGCTCGCACCATTGCCACTCTCTTCCTCTCATCATGTCAACTGCCTGGCACTCTTCCATTGCACACTTTGATGCTAACCTATTGGTACAGAACCGTGCCGAGGAAATGATGGAGGACTACTATGATGGACTGCTGAACCAACTAAATGTCCTTGATTCCCTGCATGCCAAGGGCCTCCCAGTCGACGTAAGCCACTCCCATCTCAGGTTGCATAGCCTCGATGCACGGTGCGGCCACTGACGCCTTGCTACAGGTCCGTGATGATCGATTTGAGTTCAAGGCCATCGACGACGCTCACCTTGATGATGAATTTGGCCGCTATGAGGAGTACCTGGACGGCCACTTGGTTCCTTATCCCTCACAGGTCCCGGGCACAAAGGCCCACGGACTGTATGTCGCTGCCAAGGCGGCCATTGCGGCCCAGGAGGCGGCTGAGGAGGCGGCAAAAAGAGAGGCTGCCGCTGCCAAAGCCGAGGCTGCTACTTCCAAGGCTCGTGGGGGCACGCCTGCGAAGCGCAAGGCCCAGACTCAGCCAGAGGACCAGCCTACGCCCAAGAAGGTGACGCGGGCCTCCGCCCGACATGCCCAGCTGCTCGCACCCGGCGAGCTTTCCCACCCCGCTCCGGCAATGGGACTCCTTGCCTCTGCTCAACAGGCGGCCGTCGTGACAGAGCCCGTTACAGAGCCCGCGACGGAGGCCGTGACAGAGGCCAACACGCCCGCGGCTGAAGAAGGTTCCGGCCCGGTCTCGCCACAGCCCGAGAGTCCTCGAATGGAAGGCGGCCTCTTCTCCCACAAGGAACGCGAAGTTCTCAAGAGCGCCACGCCCGCCGATGAGTACGGCATCCGGTCATACTCCCACAAGCCAAACAAGGAAACCCCCTGGTACTACCGCTTCTTTGTTCCGCGAATCGTCGAGTTTAAGACGTGGGAAATTGGCTTTTCAGACACCACCAACGACCCCTCCCGGATTGATGTGAAGAAGTACAACAAGTACACTGGAACTCCAAATAGCAACGGCACC
The DNA here is from genome assembly GCA_024340505.1 of Tolypocladium nubicola. Classification (NCBI taxonomy): domain Eukaryota; kingdom Fungi; phylum Ascomycota; class Sordariomycetes; order Hypocreales; family Ophiocordycipitaceae; genus Tolypocladium; species Tolypocladium nubicola. The sequence continues at coordinate 4,290 of JALHCA010000315.1, forward strand.
CATCTAGACCATAGAGTGGTCGACTACGATTCCTCAACCCTTACCCCGGGGGATCTTGATCAGGATGTGGTCGAGCGACATGGACTTCACCCCTCCCACGGCTTTTTCCTCAGTAACAGCACCAACGAGGCGGTGGAGGCCCCGCCTTATGTCATGCCAGGCAAACCTGTTGTCTTTCTCGCCAACCCCTCTGGTCGCATGGCTCATGCCTCGCGGTCTTTCCTGCAAACTGTCAACCAGCGCAGCGCCAATGAGAAGCCTCTGCGATCGCGGATGGGCCCGTCTCTCCTTCGTTTCTGCAAGACGGCAGACATCGATTTCAAGGACGTTGCAGTCACTGAGTATGTCGAGTCCGATGAGGTCCTCCGTGCCAAGTCCATCGGAACTGCTGCAGTGCAAACGGAACTCAACGTCCTCTCCCAGTCGGAAGCCACGGCCTCCGACGCCGGGCAGAAGGTGGCCGCTGCCGATGAGCTTCCTGGGAAGGCTGATGGCGGCATTTCCGCCTTGTCCATGCTGACATACGCAACGGCATACGAAGAAGCCAGAGAAGCAACCCGTGCCACCCCGTCTGCTTCCAAGACCTCTCGCTACGATGCGATCCGCGATGTCTTCACGGCGTCCAAGCCTGCCCCGACCCCTCTCGCCGATGACGACACCCTGGGCCTCAATTTTCTTGCACAGGTCTGCAATTTTGAGCGTCGACTGCCAGGTTCTACCGTTGGCGCCAACGCGAGCCACCCACAGGCTCCTGTCCCGGAATCGGACATTCGCAGCACAATCACACAGGGAGAAGCACCTCAAGCCGCGCCATATGGCCGCGGCCATGTGAACCCAGGAGTGGCACAGGAACCCCCTGTTGTGTTCATGCACAAACAACCCCGTGAGCCAGCCCCGCTGCAGTCGTCTGGGCCCGTTCATGCGGCAAACGCCGAGTCTCCCATGTATTCTGTCCTCCAGGATCCGGGCATGCAGCCTCACCCGCAGGCCAGACCTGCCGAGTTCCAGCCGCACCCTCACATCCCCCCTGGTCATGTCATGCAGGACCACAGCACCTACTACCCTCCCCCTGGCTACGCCGCGCCAGATCATCGCGATGCTCACATGGCACCTGGTCGCCCCGTCGACCCAGGCTACAACAACCCTCGCGGGATGGCAGGATATGGCAATGAGCCGCCTCACGCCCAAGCTTACGGCAATGTGGCGTACTGGTCCCAGCAGCAGCAGCCCGGTCCAGCTCAGATTGGCATGGCTGGCGCTGCAGCCCAACACCAGTATCCGCCTCCTCCTCCGGCTGTGTCACACTCGAGAATCCCCTTCTCGCATAACGCAAGCGCTGAACCGCTGCCACCCCTGCGACCCTCTCGCGACCGCCACCAGTCTCTCCCCGAAGAGCCTATGCACGATGCGGGAATGCGGCCTGGCATGCACAGCAGCATGGCCTCCTATTATACAACCCCCCATCCGCGCAGCTACCATCGAGGCTACCCAGAGCCTCCCCACCCTGCCTCGCAGCCCTTGGGTTCTGAGAGAATCTTGCCGAACCCCCAGCACCAGCAGCAGTCATACATGGGATCGCCTCCACCTCAAGGGTTCACCCTTCAGCATGCTCCGCAGGTCTTGTCTGCTACTTTTGGAAACCCGCCAGCTATGCCTGGCCAGATGGCGCAGCAGAGCCCTCCCGGAACGCCTCATGGCCCGCCTGGCTCTGCCCATCAGCACCGCTCGACTCCGTCTGGAGATGCTGGAAACGGCAAGTACCGCAAGCTACAGCCTGCGCCAGTGCCTGCCCATCGAGCCTGGACAAACAAGCCGGAGCTGAAGACCATCTTCTACGACCACAAGGAGACTGGGTCGTCCGCCGCGCTGCCCAACTCCGGGCCTACCCAGATTCGAGGATGGAATGTCAACCAGCCTCGCAAGCGCAGCAAGCAGGACAGAGCGGACTCTTTGAATGATAGAGAGGACTCCCGATAGAATCAGGAAGTCCCTCCGACCGAGTCCGCGGAGCTCCCAACCAGGACCAACTACCAGTCTGTTCGGTTCGCGCCGCCCCTCGGCCTTCCGTCGCTGCGGGAGATCAAGCCGCATCCTCGTCCTGATGCCAAGATGGTGGCCGCACCGATGCCTGCTCCGCACACTGTCGACCTTTGCGACATGGTCATGTACGGATTCGGAGCGATTCCGACCATCGGATCCGCGGTGACTGCGAATATTGCCACCAACGCGGCGCCGTATTCTGGTGCTCGCTCGACTGCCGGAAGAGTGACGACGACTGGAGTGAGAAAAATAATCCTCAACAGAAGTGGTGCGAAAAAGCCCGCTACGAAGGCGACTGCTACGAAGGCGGCTGCTACCAAGACAGCTACGAGGAACCGCGGTGCGAAGACTAGTGCTGATACTGGTGCTTCTGAGCCATGCGTCGTTGCTGCAACCCCGATAGTTGGAGAATCGTCAACGACTAGTGCGAAGCCTGGTGGATCGAAGAAGAGAAAAGCCTCGATTGACGAGGAGCCGCGTACTTCTACGGCGTCTAGCAATATCAATGGCGAAAACGCTGATAATCCTTGCATCATCATCGCGACCTCGGGCCCCGAGTCTGAGAGACCTCTCAAGAGACGTCTCCGCCCTCGCAAGGCGATTTACTAAATTACAGAACTCCAAAGTTCTCAACCGCCAACAGAAAAGAAAAATACCAAAAAAAGGGGAGACTGCTTGATGCACCTACATGAAGCAACGAGCATACGGAGCGGCAAAAGGGTTCAGGGACTTTGATGTGGTCTGTTGGCACGCAGATGCCGACGCACACAAAGGGGCGTTAGGATTGTTGTCGTTTTTGCTTTTTCATGAGCACGGCTTTGTGCATTTTGATTTTTCTGCACAGCTGATTCTGTGCGCTTTGCGTTTTGTCGCTGCCTTTGCTTCTTTTGCATCGGCCACTGGCATTTTCGAGGATATACCCCGAGGCTTGCGACCTTCCATCAGGGGCGGTCTATTTCCGCTCACGCGCGTTTGCTTTGATGTGTACTTAGCAGAACGAAAAAAGGACACAAGCAAGGATATGGACAAATGGATCCATTCACAAACACAGCCGGACGCTCAGAATGCGATTGAGTGCGTCGTACAATGTAGAGACTGTGACGGCGACTTTGTTTAGTAAACTGCCCATCTATCCGCATCTGTCTGCAGTTGTCCCAACTGCCCGTAGTCCTACACGGGCGTAGCCATGCCCGTCCTTTTCCTAGCCAAGCCGATATCCATGCCGTATGTACCTTGCGCAAGATCCCATCCATACAGTTCTATATTGCGCCGTCACGCTGCTGCCGCTCCTTCGGCCGACTCGGTTGGCTGTTGGTTTGCAGAGGATGATTCGTCTGTGGACAGCCTGTTGGCCGGCTGCGAGTGGTTGGCCTCGGGGACGGACGTGTTTTGCGCGTTGGCATCCGCGTTTCCACCCATCGCCAAAGCGTGACCGTGTGGAAGGCCGGCGCCGCCCATGGGCATGCCGTCTGGCGGGGGCATCGCGGCGAACACGCCTGCATCCATGCCCATGCCGCCCATGCTCAGGTCCATGCCCATACCACCGCCATTGGGGACCAGGGAGAGCAGGCTGGCCCCCAAGGCGCCCTCGGGATGCAGGGGGTATATTTCCGCACCGAGCTTTTCGCCGTCAAATACGACCATGTTTTGGATCGGCTGCTCCCTGTGGCCGAGCACGTTGATGACGTCCTGCGAGAGCTGGCCGCCGAGGATGGCCGTGACGGGGGCGATCTCACTGCCCAGGTTCTGGAGGAAGCTGCGCAGGACCTCGGGCCGCAGGGTCTCGCTGGGCAGGCTGAGAGCCTTGTGCTTCTGCGTGGCGATCTGGGTAAAGAGCTTGAGGTCCTCGCGGTTGGAGGGCAACGAGCCACCCTTGAGCTGCTTGAACTCCCAGAGGGCGCGCAGGCACGACAGGATGGGGGAGACGCTCTTGAGGCGGCGTCTGGAGTTTGTGAAGTCGTGGGGGAGGACGGCGAGGTCACTGGCGAGGAACCAAGTCGAGTAGAGTTCGCGCTTCGTGACGCTCTCGATGGTCTTGGGGCCGTCCTTTCGGGTCTTGACGTCAATGATAGAGCGCGTGCGCGTCTCCTGTTTCAGCTGCGTGGCGATGTTGCCCATGTCGCGCTCAATCACGTAGTCGTGCTCGATGAGATCGCTAAAGATGAAGCCATACATGCCGTGCGCACCGGCTGCGTAAAAGGCCTTGCCGTTGATGCGCGTCGCAGTGTTGATGATGTTGAACGTGTCGGGGTCCAGGTCCGTCGCGACGACGACGTCGAAGCCGGCGAAGTAGCTGGGCCCCTTGGCCGTGACGCTGTCCGGGTCGACGTGGATACGGACGCGCGGGTTGAGCTTGCGGAGAGACTCGCTGACCGCCGCGGCGCGGTTCTCGCCGATGTGGTGCTCGCCATCGCAGAGGAGGAACTGGGCGCCCAGGTCTGCCTCGGTTACGGGCGAGCCGTCAAGGAGGGTGAGGGAGCCGACGCCGGCGAGGGCGAGGTTCTTTGCGACCTCGTTGGCGAGACCTCGCATGGTGATGAGGAGGATGTTGGCGTTTTGGATTCTGGCCTGGGCGTCCATACCCCAGAGACGGATCTGCCGGTCATAAAGGGCGATGTCGTCTGTCGTGGATCGGGTGTCAGTGAATAGAGAGCCGGAGAGACGACGACTTGGTGAGCTTTACCTGCGGATATGGAGTTGGGTTGCAGCTGCCCCGACATGCTGCCGTTGGCCATCATCGTGGGCATCATGAAGCTGAGGTCACCAACTTGCATCAAGCCAGTCGAAAAGTGCTGCCCGGGCATCATGGCGAATGGATCTGGATTTCCAGTGTTGGCCATGTCTTGGAGCTGAGCCGAGATGGGGAGGTCCAATTGAGGCGGTACGGCCTGGTGTTGGCCATTCTGGCCCTGATTTTGCTGCTCCATCGATCCGAGCCGCGTGCCGTCGATGCGACCAAGCGAATGGCGGAGTAGGAATGTCCTCGCGCCTCCGGATGTGATGGTACGATAAGCCGCGTGCGTGAGTGAGTTGTGTTGGTGTTGTTGGGCTCAAGGTCCACGAGCGCAACCCGCCCCAGGCGCCCCGTTTACAGAGTCATTCACGGCCGGCGTTGCAGCTGCCTGTCGGTGGGGGCAGCTGTCGGGTCTGCCAGGCGCGTTTGCGTTCTCGTTTGCGTTATTGTTGAGTTAACTTTCCGGCCGTTGGCTGTCACGGCAACTGGGGATTCGAGGCTCTCGGTCGTGTTGGAAATTGTTAGGGCGCGTTTCCGCCGCTGACGTAAGAGTCAGTCGCGCTTCGGGGTGTGTTAAAGTGGTACAGCAAATGGCGAGGGTGGGTTGCGGTGCCGCAGAGTAGCGACTAGCAATTTTGAATGCCAGGCCTGGCCCAGTTGCTGACGCAGGCGGAAAGACCAGCCCATGGCGGCGTGGCAACGCAAAGCTGTCTGTTGAATCCAGATGCAGGGAATTGTTCCGTGACTCAGGTAGGCGTGATGCATTCACTGTCGGAATTGGCGAGCCGGGCCGTCAGCACTGCAGCTCCGAGGTGTTGACTCTGCCGGACAGCGGCTGGATGCCACGGCAGCTGAGCTCGCATCAGCGCATAACCTCAGCTACCCTGCGAGGCACGTCTGCCCAGATCTTTGCTGAAAGACGCCGCAATTCCACAGGCTCGTCCTTGCAAACCTGGGAAATCCAGGTGCAGCGCCGATCACAGCGGCCCAGTGAGACGAGCCGACCCGGATGTCCACAGGGCACACTGCTGGCCCAAAATGGCGGGTCTGGGCAGCGAACCGCCAGCGCGGAGCAGACGTTCAGGGCATCCACGGGCACCCGTTGGACCCCGCCCTGTGCATTGCACCATTACGTTGCCAGTAACACTAATACGGGGTGGACGGTTCCGTCTTGTCGCCTGCCTCGCACCCGACTGCATCTCCAACCGTCGCATCTCCCAGCCGTTGCATCTCCTAAATCTACCAAATTCTCCTTTTCACCGCATGCCTATCTCCCGCGTCCTGCAAGCCTTCCAGAGCTGAACAGCCTCCGTACGAGCAAGCCGAACCGCCGTTCCTCAGCCTCAGCTAGCCGTGGACGTGGCCGCCGACCGGCCAAGCGACGGGCGGTCCGAGGCTCGCCCTGTTGGACTGACGACACCATCATCGGGTCAGTGCGGAACGACGATGGGGCGCATGAACCGCCAGGGCTCCTGGAACCGCGCCTAATTCGACCTCCTTCTTGTACATACTCTACAGACATCCATCAACACTTCCACGCGACCCTTTGCTACACTACGACGGGCTATCTGCGCGACAGCTTTACCTACAAGGCTTGCCAAGGCAGCTTGCGAACCCCACAGCGACTCGTCTCATTTGGCCGATGCCGCCGACAGGCCACCCTGCTGTGAGCGTCGCACCGACTATCTGGGACAGATTACTCGAGCCAGGGCCACCCGATCTCCTCCTCTGATCCGGAGGAATCGCCCTTTGGCTCGCAACCTTGAGCCGACTGCGCTACCGTCTACATCGTCACCTCGCTGCGTCGCCACCGCAGTCACCCTGTTGTCCACCTGCTAGTCGCCAACGTCATAGCACCACATCCAGCGTCAAGCGCCATGGCTTCAAGGCAGGGTTCGAGCTCGGGCTCGAATCGCCAACGTGCTCGAGAGGCGCAAGACGACTTCCCTCCGCTGCCTGCCCCGAGACTGCCCCCTCTGCGCAACATTCACGCCCCGCGGGATCGAGACCTCGCGTCGCCAGGAGCCTCTAGTCGGCCCCCCCAGATACGGTGGTCGGCGGCGTCCCGGCGAGCCGAGCGCATTCGGAACCTTGAGGAGCAGGCGCCGAGCCTCGACGACCTGGACCGCACCATGGAGCAGTCCTGGCTTGGCTCGTCCCGCCGCAACCTCCGTCTACGAACAGTCGACCATCGGCGGCCTAACTTTGAGGAGCTGGACCAGACCCTCGACGAGGCCAACTCGCAGCTGAGATCCTTGCTGGATATGACGAACCACATCAACCTCATGACCCCGCTCGCCCGATCAACCTTCTCACCGACCCTGCGACCCCACGACTTTCCCGACGACAACCGTAGGAGCAAGCGCCGGAAGATAGACGCCGACCGTCTAGTGCCCAGCTTCAAGGGTTTTCGATACGGTAAATATGGGCAGGTTGAGCCGGGGCAGCTGCACATGGAGATGGTGAGCTGCGACGGAGGCATGTTCTCCAACGAGTCCTTGTATGCCGCCGAAAACATACTCAGAAACGACAACTCGGTCTACTGCACCAAGGGCAACCGCTGCAACATTGTTCTGAGGCACCAGGGCGCCACCGTCTTTACTCTGAGGGAGCTCGTAATCAAGGCTCCCGGCTCCATGAATTACTCTCATCCGTATGCGCCGTCGCTGTTTGCTGCTTATGTGGGACGACAGTAAGCTAACCGATCACAGCGTACGGGAGGGCATGGTCTTCATAGCCATGAACCAAGACGACATGCTCAGTCGGACGGCGCAGTACCAGGTCCAATATGTCCCCACGACGCGGGACCGCTCGTGCCCCGGGCAGAGCGACGACAGGCACCCATACGGGCGAGACACTCGTCACATCATCTCCATCCGCCACCACGACGACGGCACGACCAGCACGAGGGCACGGAGATCATATGTTTATCGCGGCGACGACGAAACCGAGTACCGCATGCCCGAGATGCCTCAGGAATTCTCCAGCAACCTGCCCGACTTCCGGGTCACGACAGAGTGCAGCGATGATGAGGAGGAAGACTACGACATGTCCCAAATCTTCCGCCGCGCCCCCAACCGCATCGGCTCCCTGCCCTTTGAAAACATGGACTCCGACTCCGAGGACGCCAACCCCTTTGGCTCCGAGGACTTCCTCGACGACACCCGCCACCGCCGCCTGCATCACCATCACCACCGCGACCGCCTCGGCGTCTCCCTCGCCGAGGCCTGGGACGCCCACGCCAGCGCCACGCAGGAGGCCGTACGCGCCGTCGGCGGCGGGCTCCTGGCCCCGCACGCGCGCTTCTTCATCGAGAAGAAGAAGAGCAAGTGCACCATCCGCTTCGACCCGCCCGTCTCGGGCCGCTTCGTTCTCCTCAAGATGTGGAGCTCCCAGCACGACCCCTCGAGCAACATCGACATCCAGTCCGTCATCGCCCGCGGGTTCGCCGGCCCCCGCTACTTTCCGTCGGTCGAGCTAAGCTGAGGCCACGCACTGTTCTTTCACGGGCGTGTCTCCATGTGCGTTTCTTTAGCCCTGATTTTGGCATTGGTTTGGGGTGTACCTGGGATTTTGCTCTTGATACCGGAGCTCGCAATGGGCATAGACGAGATATGACGATGGCGCATGCGGAGTATAAGGAAATTGAGATCATGACGATCACGTTTTACATTACTCAACTTTCATGAGATGCGGTATAGGCATCATGGCTGTACACGCCATCTGTAGGCGAGATTAGGTCCAATACTAATTTTGTTGTCAATATCCCAACTTGCAATCGTCGTCCACGTCACCGAGAACAAGATGACACCCACGCTTCGGTGATGGGGACATGCGTGTGCAAACGATACCATTAACTCTATTCTGATTACAACTGCTTTCATGGGGACGAAACTAGCCAGCGTTACCATCCAGCATAATAACTTCGCCAAACCAGCTCCTCACTTCTCCGCCTTAACAGGTTTGCGTCCAGCATGGCCCCAACCGGGCTTTGATCCTCCCACATTGTGACCGTGGGCTTGCGAAGCACAAACAGCAGAACCCTGCACGCCAAGGGCAGCTCGCGGCCGGAGCCACTGTGCCTATGCGGAACGGGTGTTGCGGAACCTGGAGTTTCGAAGCCTCGTCAGGGCGCGCCGGGCGACACTCCATGGACGCCGACGAGAATACCTGCTGGAGGGGCCAGGGCTGTCGCGATGGCTGCGACCAAAGCGCCGAAAAGCCTGTCGTCACGTCAGCATGTTGATGGCGCCCCAAGACGTGTTGGCATCACTTACAAGTTGAAATGGGCCATGACAAAGGCCGGCTTTGCGCCCAAAAAGTCGGGATCCATGACTTCGAGAATGAACGCGCCTCCTAGCCCGCCGAAGCTGACACCCGTGTCAAGGCCTTCCAGGTTGCACGCATGATCGTCACCCAGTATGGGTATAAGCTCCGGATGAGTGCGATACCATTCTTTGCATATAGCCGCCTGGGCCTTCAGAGTAAAGTAGGCGTCTGCATCGCTGAGCACGACGCTCAGGTTGGACCAGCCAAGGTAGATGATGGGTACCAGCAGGAGCAGCGTGAAGAAGACGCCGCGGAAGACGTACAGCGGATCCACGGCCGCGCCCCTTGCCCGAAAGAGGCTGCTGAGGGCAATGACGGCCGTGCTCACGAAGCATATGAGCGCCGAGGCGGCCATGAAGCTGTACAGCGCCCAGCGGGTGAAGCCGCAGCCGACGAAGCCCATGAGGTTGCAGTCGCTGCTGGCAGTGTGGTCCTTGGCCTTGGTCCAGGCTAGGCAGGAGAGGACGAATAGGATGAGGTTGGAGACGCTGTAGAGCGCGACGAGACCCGCGAGGAAGAACTTGCTGAAGCGCCGGGAGCGCGGGCGCGTCTTCTCTCCTTCGGAGTCCATAGCGAAAGGGGTTGGGGGGTCAAAGGGGTGGTGGTAGTGGTGGGCGCAGAGGATGGAGCGGGCGAGGGGAGGGAGGAGACGGAAGGGTACGGACGGAGGAATCTTTGATGGATGCGGTGCGCGTAAGTTCGGGGTTGGGAGCGCGCGGCAGCGATGAATGATGGACTGGGCTGGACTGGACTGTGATGCTATAGCGATGGACTGCAAAGATGGTAGTGATGGTGAGGGTTCAGGAAGAGAAGTGGGAGAAGACGAGACGACGGTAGAAGACCATGGCTGGATGGGACCTTGCGCTTTCCGATTCAACTGCATTTCACTTATTGGCAACAACGATGGATGGGCGAAGACTGCCATTGTTGGCGGAGTGGCATCGTGTATGTGGTGGCACACTCGGACTCTTTGGTCCGCAAGGCTCACAAGCCGCTTGTCAAACATGGCAGCATACAGAAAGAGCACTGACGCAGCAGAGAAGTTGCCTTCATGGGCCCTCCATGAAATGAGCGCCGCGGTTCGATGGTGTAGTCTTGCCTCGGGTCCAACATCGCCAACAGCGGGCGGCAGGCAACCCGAAACCTTCGCCATTGGACAGCGAATCCAGCTGAACATGTATCGACTCTGTAGACACATCAAACCCTCAACCACTCTACTGGGTAAATCGAGCCCATCTGCATAATGTTCAACTTCCCAGCCGCGATGGCAGGCAGCCGGACCTCCGTAGGTGAACGGGGTACGGATATGGGCGGGTACTTCCGGCGCCACGGCTCACCGCGGTCCACCAATATTCTGCACCGTCCCGACTCCCGACCGTGGTGGCAGCGCCGTCTTCAGCGGTATCATCGACGGATGCAGCGGGACGCCACGCCACTGGAGCCAGCCACTCAGCGCGGTCCTGCACGCCCAATGACAGCCACGAGAAGCCTGGCGCAGGATCGAGGCGATGGTGGGGTCTTGGTCGGGCTCCAAGCAACAAGCTGTTTGTGCCACTTCAAACGGGCTACTCCGTAGACAGCATCCAGAACCATCGACAGCGCCAGGATCTCCCTTGCTCTCCTCATCTCTTCTTGCTCTGCTGCTCATGCACACGCTGCCCAACATTGAAGACGAAACGAGACATTGCACCACCGCCTTGCCTCCTCGCCCATGCCGTGGCCTGTAAGCCGCCACCACGCCTGTCAGCGAGCATTCCTCGTGGCCGTCGACGCATACCAGTGCCTGGCTGCGACCCTGTGACGAGCCACCACAACTGTCCCGCTAAAAGGCCCCTCGTTCGCTTCGCTTCTCTCCGTCTCGATGCAGACTCGTCGTCAGCGAGGACACTGCTGTTCACGGGCCTTGCAGTGAACAAGAGCCTCCAGTCCATCTGTCGCGTGGGGCAGGTACAGCTCGCACCACTTTGATTACGACTCCCCCATTTTCTTCCACCTCGTCTCACATCACATGCTTCGAGATACCACGACTCCCCGCAAAGCTGCAACCCCTTCAGCTCTACCGCGCGACAAGGCGGCAGCATATGACCCCAAGGCTGCTTCGGTGAAAACGGAGCCGCCCTGTGGCACCGGGCATCAGAACGGCGGCGTCAGCCACGGCGACGCATAATCTGCCATATATTAACGGTCCCACCCGCAACGTCTTCGCACGGAGCAGCACATCATGCTAAGCCCGCCTTCCCCGGCAGACGGGCACTGCACCCCCGTCCAGGGGTATGAACTGTCCCAGGATGCTCGTACATCGGACCGCACCCCTCGATCGAATGTTCCGAGAAACACAGACGCCGACCAGGTCCCAGCAGTTGCGTCTGCGTCAGCCAGCCCGAGACCGACGACATCGCGACCAGCACACGACCGGCGGCTTAGCACGGGGCCGGGGTCTCCCACGACGCAGCAGTCGCCGCTACGCCAGTCCGTCTCTTATACCGACCCTGACGAGGAGCCGTTCCCGAGCCCCAGCAGTCAGAGGAGGCCAGGTGCGACTAAGATGGCCTTGACGGGTGACAGGAAGGCCAGGATGCCTCTGGAAGACGGCCACCAGCAGGCGTTCGCAGGCGCCTGGTATATGCGACGCAGCCGCCCAGTCGCGCAGCGGGCCGGAGACGTAGACGCAAGCCCTACTAGGATGCGCAACTCTCCGGCTGCGAGCGCGACGCCCACATCCTCTGGCCAGCCCAAGGACTCAGCACCAGTCCCGGCGACCCGATTCTCCTTCCTTGCCTCGTCAATGTCAGCCCTGAAGGGCCTCGCATCCTCGCCCGTCACTGTGCCACGAGACGATGAGCTCATCAACCTCGACATAGAAGCAGCCCTCTTTCCCGCGGGCGCGCCCGCCGAGGGAGATGCCTTTTCTCCCGCCGCATTCAAGAACTTGCACATGAATGCCGCCGGGGTACTACGAAAGTTCCAGGCCGCCTACCAAGACCGGACCATGGCGTTCCAGGAGCTCAAGGCGGAGCAGGAGGCGCGGGACGAGGAGAAGATCGAGGTCGCAACACGGACGCAGCACTTGAAGATGCAGCTGGAGGGGATGGCGCAAAAGGCCGCCGAGAATGAAGCCATCATGCAGGCCCTGATGGAAGAACTCAACAAGGAAAAGAAACTCAGAACGGAAGAGCGCCAGGCGCGGGAGAGGAACATTATTTCTTCCAACAGGTCGACAGTGTCGGAGGATCTGGGCGCCGAGGAAGACCAGAGGCGGAGGAGAAGCGGCGAGACCTCCAAGTCGGATCTTTCCTCCGACACGGACGAGGAGAGCATCGAGGAGGCTAGCGTCTTCTCTCGATGCCGCAGCCCGACGTCTGCGGCGAGTATATCGGACGCCAGTCCCATGGAGACCATGCCGCCACCACCACTGCCGCCGCCACCGCACCATACACAACCGACAACGCTGGTGCCTCCTCGCGCAGCAAGACAGCCCCAACCGCAAATGTCAGCCTTCCAGAAGCTCTTCAAGGGCATATCTACCGAAGCACCAAAAGAGGGCGACACGCGCGGCGCAAGCAGCTGCCGCAACTGCCAGGGGCAAGACGCCAGCGTTGCCTGGGACACGGCCGGCCTTCTCAGAGATGAGAATAGGGGCCTCAAGCAGCGAGTGGGAGAGCTGGAGATGGCGGTCGACGAGGCATTGGATGCGGTTATCGGCTTTGGACTACAAGACGCCATAGCTGGCCGCAAGTCAGGCACTTGACGGGCTGCATATATCCCTTTTGTTGGTTAGACGTGGCGCTGGGGCCTATGGTTATCATATTGCTGGACCGCTATGATGGATATATATGAACTGCAGAGACCTGGCGCCGGATCGTCCATGAGTATAATACCCAAATACAAGATTGAATTAGCGACCGATGTTGGGTTCGTGCACGGTACCGCTGCCGAGTGAGTTGTCGCGCAGCACAGGACTCAGTCTCGTTTTAACCGCGATTTTCGCGATTCTCGTCGAAGGGAGAGTTGCGGCCACACTGAATCTCCTGGATCCGCCGCATCGCCGCCATGGATCATCATTCATCAGCACCACGGCAGTGCATCAAACTCCTGTCGAGGCCAAATCACCGTGTGTGGCATCTTGTAACCCGAATTTTTGGTATTGTCCGGACACCCGTAGCCAGAGCCCAAGCGAGTAAAAACCTGCTCTCACTCTGCGCGTGATATATGTACACTTTCTGCTGTCCCCGCTGCCTCCCGCCATCAATGGTGCTGCTCTTCGCCGTGGTGGTGTCCGTCCTCCAGGAAGAAGTGCTCGTAGAGGCAGTACCCGGCGAAAGCGACCGTCGCGGTCCCCAGGCCGGGCAGCGTGCCCTTGAATCGGTTCCAGCGCGAGAAGGTGCCCGTGTATCTCCAAGCTTCCCTGCGGCCGTGGTCAGTTCATGTCTCTCTCGCGCGCGGTCGGGGCGGAGGCGGTCGGGGCTCGGGTGTGACGAACGCTCGCTCCCAGGGGTCGTATCGTGGCTGGCCGGCGGCCTCCTTGAAGGCTCGCATGTTGAAGCCGGTGATGCTGGCTTTGGGCCCGCGGGCCGCGAGCAGGACTCTGTGTGTCGCGAAGAAACGGTTGTCAGCTCACGGTGCCCCCTCGCACAGCCTCCAGCGCTGCCCCGCGGCGGCGGCGATTGATCTCCGGGTGATCCCCCATACCTTGTGGGAAGCATTGTGGCCAATTGGGCTGCCAGCGATGGACGCAATTGGGGTTCGTAGAGGCGGTTGCAAGAGCGGGCGTCGCTGGTTCGAGGATCCGCAGCATGTCCCCATCGCGGCCGTCGGAACAATGTAGCACAATACTTCCGATGGCCATGTGCGCACGGACCACGTAGGTAAGGCATGGCCCTCTCGCTGGGCCATGCCCAGAACGGGCACCACCACTCATCATTGAAGACGGCATCAGATTCAAGCTTTCTCAACCCTCAACCCTCACCCGAGCCTCCGAACCGCGACCAAGACCGCTATCCGCTCTTCCTTGAAAGACGTACTGCTGCCTGAGTGCTCACAGCACCAAATCCTGCGACGCGCGTGCATCTCTACCCCCCAGCGGCCGACGACTTCGCCAGTCAGAACATCCCATCCCTGCCACCGACTTGGCGAACGCTTCCCGAGGCGCCCTGCTAGCCGCGAGCTGCGATAAAATACTCAAGCCATCTGCCTGCCGGTCCCTCGCGCTCAATGCACCCCCGGCGAGGCCGTCCGAGTAGACACAGCTCAGCCCCCGCGACACGTTAGAGACGACAGCGCAACACCACCCAGACCCGGCGATACCCACCTGTCCTCTTCCCTCCACCCGACGGGCACTACATCTTCTTCGATCCCAACGGCACCACTCCTACCCCCTCCTCCATGCCGCCGCAGATCCGGGGCTTCGGCGCCGGGCCCGGCGTCGGTGGGCCCTTCCACCAGCCTGGCTTTCCTTCCCACGGGCAGCCGCAGGGCGGACCCATGGGCGGGAACCAGTACCTCAACGCCAATGCCCAGATGAACCCGTTTGCCAACGGCAACTCGTTTGGAGCCGCCGGGCTCAATGGCGCGGCGGCCGGGTTCACCGACTCGGGGTTTGGGAGCCAGAACGCGAGGATGGGCTTCGCCCATGGACCAGGACTGCAGCAGCCTCAACACGGTGGCGGCCAGGTGCAGCACAACGTGCTGATGGACCACCCGACGATGAGGTCGCAGCCGAACAAGGGGAGGATACGAGAGGTCTGGAAACACAACCTGCACGAGGAAATGGCGGTGCTGAGAGACATGGTGGACAAGTACCCCTACATTGCCATGGTAAGCTTGCGGACCGGGTGGGTGAGCCGCCAATTGGGTGCGGGTATACTGACATCTCGCGCAAAAGGATACGGAATTTCCGGGCGTCGTATCGAGACCGATGGGCGGGTTTCGAGGCAAGAGCGACTACCATTACCAATGCCTGCGGACCAATGTCGACATGCTCAAGGTCATCCAGATTGGCCTGACCCTCTTTAACGAAGATGGTGAGACGCCACCAGCGAGGCCTCCATCGTCGGACCTGGGCACAATGGCCGGGAGGAGAACCGTCAACCAAGGACCGTTTCCCTACTCGTGGCAGTTCAACTTCAAGTTCTCCCTGAAAGAAGACATGTACAACGAGAAGTCGATCGAGTCGCTCCAGCAGGCTGGCATCGACTTCAACCTCCTGGAGCGAGACGGCATCGACCCTCACGAGTTTGCTTCGCTGCTGATTCCGTCGGGCCTGGTGTGCTTCGACAACGTCCGGTGGATCTCGTTTCACGGCGGCTACGACTTTGGGTACCTCACCAAGCTCCTCATCTGCATGCCTCTTCCCAATGACGAGGTCGACTTTGACCACAAGATGAAGCTGTACTTCCCGACGACGTACGACGTGAAGCACCTGATGAAGCACGCCATCAAGCTGCACAACTCGGGCCTCTTGTCGCCGAGCGATCCCAGCAGCACCGAGATTCTGCAAAAGTTCGAGCACAAGTCGGGCCTCGAGAACATCGCCGAGACGCTCAAGGTCAAGCGCATCGGCTCCGCGCACCAGGCCGGCTCAGACTCGCTGCTGACGGGCAAGGTCTTCTTTCAGATGCGAGACAAGATCTTCAACGGCGACATCCCCGACGAGCACGTCGGCAAGGTCTGGGGCCTGGGCATTCCAGACATGGGCCTCATGATGGCCTCGATGATGAACCAGGGCACCGGCAACGCAAACGATCAGCAGAGCGCCAACGGCGGCGGGCCTAGCACCCCCAACACGGGCAGCGTCGGCCTCGCCACCACGCCCGCCGCGCAGAGCCACAACACCAACGGCCTCTCCAACATCAACATGGGGCCCATGACACCCGGCGGCGGCGGCGGCGTCTTTGGCAGCTTTGCCTTTGCCGGCAACAGCAGATAGGGTTCTGCGGGAGGATGCCGGCTGCCGCTGCCAGCAACCTGAGCGCCGTTCTTGCGGCACCACTGTCACCATATCATACCATACCATACCATGATTGGCTTTGCCGTCGTTGACGTTTTGCGCGAGATGTGCTTGCTTGCTCTCTGACATAGCTGTTTCTTCCGGCGCGAAAGGGGGTGAATCGAAAGGCGCGGGGGGGACCATAAAAACACACGAGGCTCGTCGGGTTTGTTATTCTTCTGGCTCGGTGCACGATCGGGAACGCGGGGAGGAGACGAAAGAACACGAGCTGTGTTTCGGGCTGGCTTGCTCGGTTGCTTGCCTCTCTTGTGTTGCTGTATCTATCTGGTCGGAAGCAAGGGACAAGGAAGGGTGCGGTGCGGGGGACAAGGCTTTTTTTCTTCTTTCCCCCTTTGTTTTGCTACTGTTTTTTGGGATTTCTTTTTTCGCTCTGCTGCAACCGGCGGCGTCGGGCCGCGCTGCTCATGTATTGTAACACTCACTGTCCGCGCATAGGTAGTGCAGGGACAACCCTAAACGGAAACACGGCATTGGTGGAACCTTTCGAGAAAGGGGAATAATTGAAAGCTCCGCTATGTATTCGTTCTGCTGTCTCGATCCTGCTGCTACCTTGGTCCGTCGTGAATAGTAGGAGTGGGCGCAGGTTATACATGTCTCCGATACCGAAGCGAGTGAGGGCCTCGCGGCGTCCCTGTAACCGCTGATGTTCGCTTGCGCCTCGAAATAGAGCTATACTACAGATTGAGAAGGTAAACCGCTCCCCCAAACTCCAAAATCTCAAAGTCATAACTCATCGCTTACGCAACCTGCGTGCAAGCCGTCTGAGCAGTCAGAGATAGCATTCCATCCATGCGCCGAGCACGTCCCGGATGACTCGCCCTTCCCCCAGCTCGTCACTCAGACACTCGCACCGCGCTCTCCGCAGCACGTCTCGTGCTGATAGACTTGTGCTGCTGACTTGACGGCTTTGTACTGCCTGGACATCAGCCAAGCGGCAAGAGGTCACACCATCGATCGGTGGTGCCCTCTTCCAAAGATCGTTGGAATTATGGATCCCGATTCAATTGTGCAATTTGGTAGTTCGTGGAGAGATCATCTGGCCCGGCGGCCTCGTCGGTACATTCCTGTGCCCCATAGACTTGCGCTACTGATCCGACTGAATTGCGTTGCCTACGAGTAGACGTCGAGGATACCTTTCACTATGGCAACCGATCGCAGCCACCTTGCCGCAGACATTGCTCCAAAGTATCGTCGGAAAAGTAACCACTGAAGCAATTGTGGCGGGTTTGTCGTCGGAGCTTTGAAGGCTGTGGAAGAGCCGGAGCTCAAACGACACCCATTTCAGCAGCCGGGAGGCATATTCGTCCGCGATGTCCGCCTCCTAAGTGATGTATACCTTCTTGAGCACTTCGGCGGGGTAGACCTCGCCCGTGCGTGGGTCCTTCACCAGATATTGTGGTAGCCCCGCCTTCTTTGCCTGGTCCTCGAGCCGCTGCGTGCCGTACACACTGCCGTTGGGAAGCAGCCTGAGATCGTACTCCACATGACTCTTGGTATGGTGAGCGTAGGGTACGTTCCTGGCCAGCTCATTGAGTTCCGCCGAGCAGATAGGACAGACGCCGTGGCCTAGCGTGGCGGCCCCTTCACCGTGGTGGGAGGCGGATGAGTGACAGGCGGGGGTCTTGAGGGCGGAGAGCCCAGACGAGAGGGCGAGGTGAAGGAGGGGCACCGAGGGGAGGGAGAGAAGGTTGTTATGGGCTTCTGTGAATAGATCGGCGAGCACGGCCCAGCGAAAGGGCTTGTAAAGATCAGCGTACGCGAACGATGGGCTGGTGGGAGGAAAGGCAAGCAGGCCGCATGCTCGCTGCACATCTTTCGGATACGTCGTAGAGTACGGGATGATGTGTTTCTTGGCATGCGCGATAGCCTCCATGAGCTTGGGCTGAGATTGTGTACGGATGAGTTCGATATACTGTTGGAAGCGCAGCGTGAACTCTAGCTTGCTCTGTTTGTCCGTCAGCGCGTTGCATGTCCAGGAACGCGGCTGTGCGCGTGGGCAAGGCTTCACGAACCTCCATTTTACGCAGCTCCTTCTTGTTGTCAGTACACCATGCCAGCGCCTCGGTGACGCTGCCGTTGAGCAGGGCCTCGCGGATACGGCTCATGCTGACAAAGGTGTCAATGTCGACCAGGCTTTCCATTCCCTTCTCCGTAGCCAGCTCGGTGGCAGTCTGGTTGAAGCCGTGGCGTAGGAGGTAGTCTGCCAGCAGACGGTCCAACCTCCGGCGGCTCCAGGCCTCGTATTTGACATCGTCGACGCTCCGGATAGAGTACAGCTCGTCGAGGTGTGAGATGCGAGCGGCGGTTTGCATGTGCAGTCGGGACTCTTCATCGGCATACGTGGTGAGCTTCCGCTTGACGCCACGCATGCGGCTTATCATTGCATCAATGTTCTTGAGGACATCCTGCTGGGAGGCTCGGCCGGAGACGGCGGAAGTAGCCGAGTCCTTGAGGAGCGTCTTCAGCGCCGAGGTGTCTTTCTCGATGGTGAAATGGGCGGAGCGGAAGTTCTTGCGCAAGAGTTCGTTGGGGAGACGTAGAAGCGGCTGGTCCTATTTGGGAGAAGAGAGGCAGGTCAGAAACACGCACTGGAGACTCGGGAGAAGCTTGGACTCGGGCGCTCTAAGTTGGAAGCATCATGACGATGGTGGCGGGGCATGCATACCAAGAGTAGGTGCTCGTTGTGCCGGAGCGTCGAGTGCTCGTGGTCGGCCATGGTAAGCGGTAGGCTGGCTGGCTACGGAGACGCAGGAGACGGGGGCATTCGGGGCGTCTGAGGGAGGTGTTGGAGAGGCGTTGAGGGCGGTGTTGAGAGTGGTGTGACGAACAGTCCAATCCTCGAGCTCGAGGTGTCGGTCTGTCACTCGCGAGGTTGCAGGTGCTAGGAATCAGGATTACCTAACCAGCCCACTCCACTGATCACCCCTCAGGTAAGAACCAAGAATAGCTTGTCGATGCACTTATTGGAAGTTGGAAAGCAACAAATTCCAATTTTAATTAACGCGAGTAAATACGTGTGGATCTCAAAGTTGTAGCTATGACGGCGAGTTCTCGTTTTCATGGCATCACGCATGCCCCCTTCTTGTCCTGACCTGTCTCGTGCCCATCTCCCTGGTGCGGCGGAAAGGTGGCAGTGTGATATCGAGCTCTTGGGATCGCGGTCGCTGTAGACAGTAGTGGGAGCTGCCGGCCATCGTGCTTTTGTCGTAGTGGCAATAAGACAGGCGGTCAGGAAGTCGACAGATCGAAATTGCTTTGCTGGATTGATGGGTCTTGGTGTAAGTCGAGCAACTTGGGCTTTGAGCTGGCACTCCAGCAGCATTGATTCAAAATGAGACGGGTAAATAAGTGAAGGCTTGGGTAGGTGGTGCAATGCCGGAAGAGCCTATTACATCCAGTGTTTTATTCCGCTGTGCATGTAGGCAGAAGCGCCTTCGGGTGACACTGTTCGTTGACCTGGCATGATGGATCTCATAGGCCACACTTGGCGGTGCGTTCAACAGCAAGGTCCAAGTGTAACACGAACCTGGCATGCCGCACTCGGATCTCGACCGCCTACGGATAGAGGCAGCGCAAGGCAGCGGGTGGCCCACGGCATGCGTTGCAACTCGACCACCATGGCTCAATTGCCGCCGCGTGGGACCTGGGCATCGTCAAACTGCTGGGGTCTATGCAGGTTAAGGCGATGGTCACACGATGATCAAGGGCATGGGATACCTAGACTGATAGATGTAGTACCAGACATCTCCTCAACCCAAGGAGATGGGTCGAGCCGACCATCTACCCGGCGACGAGGCTCATCTAGGTACGTGGCTGCTGCCGCCGCTACTATTTTGGGCCAGTTTCTGGTCCATCTTCGCCGGTCTCAACAGGCGCCGCAGCGGTACATGCATGCAGCCAGCACTTCGCACTCCATATAGCAAACAAAAGTGAACACGAAGCACTTGCTCGCGGGCCAAGAGTTAGGGGTATGTTTCATGCTGCAGTTCCGTATGTTTGTCAAGTGATTGCCGGGTGGACGGGTCCAGCAGCCATCAGGTGATGGCTGTGGTGGGCTGGGGTTGACGAGATGCAGCGCAAGCTGAGCGGGAGGTTGTTTGCTAAGAGACACCGGCCCCACACCTCCCCATCCATCGTGGCATCGATGTCCCCATGGAGAATGCAAGCCTTGGCGAGGGTACTTGGGAGGCAGCGCGACTTTGCTGAGAGCGGGTGTATCTGCTCAGGCATGCCCCGGACAGACTCGACTCGGAGGTGGTGGCGACTCGCGAGGCTTTGTACAAAGTACAGTCCCGCCGACGTGAATGGCGCAAGCACGTCAGCCTGTTGCTCGTTCAATTCACATGACACCCCGTTGCTCCGCTGGTGGCATTACGAGTACACGGCAAGCATGGCAGTCCAGATATTCACGCGCGGAAACGGTCGCGCGAGAAACGGCCGAGCGAGAGACGATGTCGTGCTGGTTCTTTGCAGAAACGGCCATGGATGGGTACATGGTACTCGTACAAAAGCGTTGGTAGCGGGAGGGAAAGAGAGACGGGTGCCCATTCGCCGGGTGTGCCCAGGCTGCAGCCCTGATTGGCCGGGCTGCGTGCGGCCTCAGGCAGGAAGCTCGCCATGAGGGCCCCCTCGTATTTATCACTCAGCGTCGCCCGCCTGCACGTGTTCCACCTCTTCCTCCACCCCGTGACCTGAGAGCGCCCGCTGTTGCCCACCCCCAAGCGCCTCTTCCGTCTCTCAGCCAGACGCGACGACAGCAACCGCTCCAAACATATCGCCCCTGTAGCATAAAGATCTCGTGCCGGACCTCCGTCGACCGTCAGAGCGACCGCCGGTTCCGCCTGGATTTTTGCCGGCTTTTTTCCCTGCCCGGACGCGCGACGGTTTCGCTGCCCCTGGCGGGTCCTGCACTGCAACTTACACTCGACGCCTGGCCCGGCGCGATATCACGAGGTTGATCACGCAAAACACGTGAGAGCGCGAACCCGTGATCTGGCCGCCCGGCGAGCACATGATCTGCGAGGTATGTCTGGTCCATGCATCTCCTATGTACGACTCGCGATGCTTTCCCCGACGACCTGCCGCGCATTTTTTATGGCAACGAGGGCGCGTCGCACCCATTCTGCCAATTGCCGCCGCGCAGCAAAATCGCCACTCCCAAGAGTCGCAAGCAATCGGTCTCGTTGATGCGTCTCCTGAGGCATTGCGCCTGCATATTCTCATTTCGTCGAGATTGATGCATCATTTCTACTCCCATTTCCCCGCACTGCGAGCGACTGATTCACCGTCGTCCCGTCTTTTCACGCAGGCTGCTGGCAGCGTCAGTCGTGACCGCGACCGTGACCGCGACCGTGACAGCAAGGGCTGGGCTGAGCCGGTCGCTGCACCAGCTGCCAGCGTACGAGTGAGCTCCTCATGCTTATCGCCGAGCGGTGCACTCCCCCCTGCTTCTCATTTTACTTCGATTTCCGCATCGAGTCCTCTGCAGTCGGGCTCGCGCCTGTGGCTCATGAGCAAGCAAGCGCTTCGGCAGCCCCAGGCCTTCTCTGCCCTCCCGCCAGTCAAGCGGGCGAGCGGAACCACGAAGCATCACGGCGTGAGGCATCCTGGTGAGCCCTTCTTCGATTGCGCCATCCGCCGTCAGTGATGGCTCTGGCGACAACTTGCTGGTCTTTTCTCATTCGTGTCGCGTTCCATGCCCCAAGCGTGCGCTGCAGCCTCATTCTAACAGAAGTGATGAATCTAGATTGAGATCACCTCTCTTCACCTGCCACTGGCATCAGCACGGCGGCACACGGCCAAGCCATCGCCACCCCTGGTCTAAATTGGACCAGCTCATAACCAGCTTCTCCCGAGAATCCTTACTCGGCTTCACTTGAGACCGCCCAGTGACCTTTGTTCTCTCAGAGAACCATGTCTGAGCCAGTCGCAATTGAGCAGCCCGACCTCTCCAGCCTCACAGGCTCGCCAGGCCAAAAGCGAAAGCGAGACGCGGATAGCCCTGGAGCTACGCGTGCGAAGCGCTCTGCTCCTCCCGCGGCCATGACGGCTGATACGGCTGCTTTCATCGAGAATGCCATCGAGGCGACGCAAGCCGCGGCAGCGAGTGGTGTCAACGTGGCCGACTTCAACGCCCTCCAGCAGGCCGCTGCCGCTGAACACTCCGAAACTTCAGACCCATCCAATGCTACGAGCACGGCACAGGCTGCTCTTGGGATGTACCCGACTCTCCATGTGCCTCCGTCAACAGAGGAGCAGTTTGCGGCCCAGGCAGGCTCCGACGGGGATCACGGTCACGATAACAGTTTCAATCCGGACGTCTCGCCAGATGGCATGTTGGATACGTCGGCCGTAAACGCGAATCAGCAACCTCCGTCCAATGGCGTCCAGTCTCAGGGCCATCGGTACTCTACCTCGTCCGCCACGGGGAACTCAAAGCCGAGCGTTGGATCAGAGGAGTGGCATAAGATGCGAAAGGACAACCACAAAGAAGGTGAGGCGACATTGCCGTGTGTTCTTGTTGGATGCAAGAAGCTGACTGTGCTGTCATAGTGGAACGGCGGCGTCGTGAGACGATAAACGAAGGCATCAACGAGTTGGCCAAGATTGTTCCGGGATGCGAGAAGAACAAGGGCTCGATCCTGCAACGCGCAGTGAGCTTCATATCGCAGCTCAAGGAGAATGAGCAGCAGAACATTGAGAAGTGGACGCTGGAGAAGCTGCTTACGGAGCAGGCCATCACCGAGCTCAGTGCTTCAAACGATAAGCTCAAGCAGGAGTGCGAGCGGCTGTACAGAGAGCTGGAGACGTGGAAGAGAGTGGCACAGAACGCAGGCCTCGAGCCGCCGCAACCAAAGGAGGAGCCGAACACGGGCGCCGCGTCTGGCTAGGAGCACGGGCAAGCCCTGGTATCGTTTCCTCCGTTGGCTGGCCCGGGTGGGCCCTGAGCCACGCGGATTCGGTGACGCTGCGTCAACAATGAAGAAGCAGCGGCCGTCACTCGCCCGACGATGACGATGGCGCACCATTCTTTGGCAGTTTATCTGATTACCAGTGCGTCTTGATTTCGCAACTACGAGGGAGCCATCGATAATGCGTCCCGCCTGCGCGGACATACATGCAGCCTGGCCTTAGGTGGGTGGATTGGGCTCCCTCATGTTGGGTTTGAGCTTGCCAGTCTGGCTGACGAGGTTCCCCGAAGACGTTTCTTCACTCTTGCAAAGTTCTATATACGGCAGCTAGGCGTTGGGCGGTGGATTGTACGAAGTAGGGTGCGGACGATTGGTTGCGATGGATGGATAGCTGGGCAGGGCACGCACAGGTAGTTTCGGGGAATGGAGCCGGGACGGACTTTTCCTTTGATGAAGCTGCGGCCCACGAATACATAGTCGTACAGGTTCGTACGCAGCATGCGGGTGTCGTTGGTCTCCGATCCATGTCCTGCGTGTTTGAGCGACAGCCTCCCGGTTGACGGGGTCAGTGCTCGCCCCCTGCCGGTCATGTCGTCCGTACAGGGCCCGGAAGCGCAGGCTGCAGCTCCCCGTCGGTGGCATGACGCAGCCACGTTGGCCTGTGACTGGCGGCGAAGCAGCTGCTTCGACGTTGCATCGGTGCGTGGTGCATGTACAGGCTCACGTGCGGGACGAGCTATTTGCGACTTGCAAGGAGGCCGATGGCGATGGCGAGGCCGGCCAAACGAAGCACCTGGGGCAAGGCAGCGGCCAAGGTGAGGCCGGAGCATCGAACTTTTGCGCCGCAGGGACCTCCTCTTCGAGACGGACCTCGTTTGCCACCTGGGCCTGCGCTGCTGCAGCATGGGGACGACGAGGCTGCGGAGATGTGGCTCCTCTCCCCGGAGACGTGGCTCTCCCCCCGGGGGCGTGGCTCTTCCCCCCCGAGACGCGGACTCGACCCAGGCAAGCCAGGCCAGGTCGCTCTGTGGTGCGCGCATGTGGTGCGCGCATGTGGATTAGGTGGCTTGGTTGGCCGCCGGCGAGCACCGGTCTGCGCGTGCATGCCGCACACGTCCTTGCGAGTGCTATCCGTACGGACGCGCATCACGGCTATCCTCCTGGCGCGCGCGCGGCCGCATCGTCCGGCACGGAGCAGCGCCGCGGCGCCCGGTCTCTGACGGGACGGGATGGGACGACTCGTCGCTGGGCTGCTCGGCTGGTCGATGGCGTCGCCGGGTTGGACGAGGACCCCAGCCGACACCCGCCCGCGGGCTGCTGTTACACGGCATGCCGGCCGGCCGCGCTCATGGCACGGCACGCACGTTCCTCCCCTCATTTGTCTCTCTGCTGCGGAGGGGCCGCATGGGGTATAGGTGGCTGCTATTCACAGGGCCAGGGAGGGCGGCACGGGGTATGCGAGTACGAGTATTCGTGGCTACGAGTTTGCCGCTCCGGGGTCGGCACTGGCTGGGGCTAGCGGGAGATGCGACGGCGACGGTCCCGAAGCAAAGGTTCCCAGGAGGACGCGAAGGCGTATCTCCCTTTTACGTATCAGAGGGCCCTTGGCATCGAACCCGTCTCTACGACGGTGTATCGTGTATCCGTACAGACGAGGTTGAAGGTGCGGCGACGACGCCTCCCCCCCCCC
>JALHCA010000317.1:0-63517 GCA_024340505.1 Tolypocladium nubicola
CCCCCCCCCCCTTCTTTTTTTTGTTTGAGGGTGGATCCTTACCCCTTACTATCATGAAGATTTTTGCGGCATCGCGAGGCGGTATTCTGTTGTAATATGCATGGAGTGGAAGAGGGACCTGCTTGGCTTTGGGCGATAGAAAAAAACCAAGGGGCGGACTGGCTGCATGACAGGGGGTGCGCGCAGGCACCAGAAGGGTAATGACGAGACGACAACGCGCATGATGATTTGATGACCTTTTGTTACTTCTTCGCATGGAAGCACTGATAGACCTTTGCTGGGCGGCTTGCATTCATCTAAATAGCACTGCTTTTAATTCGTTTACAATAAATTGGCATTTTGTGCATCTACCCAACGCCTGGTATCTATTTGGACTGCTTTTTCGCGTTCTTATTGCTCTTCGGGTCCAGACCTCTCCTGCGCATGGCGTTGCGCCTCCCCTTCTCCATGTACTCCTTGTCCTCGTCCTCGTCCCAGCCGCCAAAGTTGTCGTTGGCAGCGGCGGGCCCGTCGTCGTCCTCGGCCGAGATGGGCGTCCTGTCGATGACCTCGTCGTCGGCCGACCGGGCAGCCTTGTCGCGGGCAGCCGAGGCCTTTTCGGGCGTGGGGCCGATCTTCTTGAACTTGGCGACGTAGAAGCCATCGACGTTGTACGTGTGCGGGTAGTAGCGGCGGGTGAGCTTGAGGCTGGCGTCGAACTGCTTGCCCATGAAGCTGGTGAAGCCCTCCTTGCCGAAGGCGAGGCCGGTTTCGACGAGGCGGACGTTGGGGCGGCGGCTGAGGGCGTACTGGACAACCTGCTCGTTCTCCTCGACGGTGACGGAGCAGGTCGAGTAGACGACGTAGCCGCCCGTCTTGCTGGCGTGGTTAACCGAGTCGATGGCGGCGAGGAGCAGCTGCTTCTGCGTGTGGGGCAGCTGCATGAAGTCCATCTCCGTCTTGTTGGTCTTGACGCTGGGGTCCTTGGCGATGACGCCGGTGCCGGAGCAGGGGGCGTCGAGGAGGACGCGGTCGAAGCCGCCCATGGGCTTGGGGAACTCGCGGGCGTCGTAGTTGGAGACGATGACGTTGCGGGCGCCGAGGCGGTGGATGTTGCCGATGAGACCCTTGGCTCGGGCCTTGTTGGGATCGTTGGCGATGATGATGCCCGTGTTCTTCATCAGGGCGGCCATGTACGTCGTCTTACCGCCGGGGGCGGCGGCCATATCGAGCACTCGCTCGTTCTCTTGGGGCTCGAGCGCCATGCAGGGGAGGAATGAGGACGCGGCCTGCAGGATGTAGTGCCCGGCAAGGTACTCGGGCGTGGCACCGAGGGGCACGTTGCTCTCGAAGATTTGCAGACCGACCTTGGACCACTTGCCGACGGGCTCGAGGGTGACGCCGCGGTTGATGAGCGCCTGGGCCAGGTCGCGACGGTGCGTCCGCAGGGTGTTGGTTCTGATGACGACGGGCCGAGCCGTCTCGTTGGCCTCGAAGAAGGCGAACGCTTCTCTGGGCGTGAAAAGGTTGTAGAGCTTCTCGGCGAGGTACTCGGAGTACCCGTAGTAGGCGCAGATGTCCTTGATCAGCTGCGCCGTGTACTCGGCTCTTGACCGGCCCTCCTCGGCCAGCCTTGAAAAGTCATCCAGCACTCTGATGTTTTCCGAGATCCTCGTCCGGAGAAGCTGCAGGTCAGGCGCCAACAGCGCGTTCGCCTTGCCGTCCTCTTCGTCCTCGTCGTCCAGAATGTGCGGCTTGTCCCCGTCAATGTTCGTCTTCATGGCGCTCTCGGCCAATTCGGCCGCGCTGGCCGCAGCCTGCTCCGCCAATTGACGGTCCAGCTTCCTGGACAGGCCGGCAATGTTGGCGGCTGTGAGCTTCTCCTCGGCGTCGGACTCATCCTCATCTTCCGAAAACGTGTGCTTTCCCTGGTCGCCGCCGTCGTCGGAGTCGAAGACGGAGGAGCCCGAGTCCGAGCCGAGGAAGTCGTCGCCGAGGGTCGCGGGCAGCTCATCGGCATCCGACAGGGATGCGTCCTCGAGGTCAAACTCATCGTCCAGATCCTCGTCCGATTCCTCCATTTCCGGCATCACGGTCTTGGTCTTGGGCTTTGCCCTGGGCTTCGACCTGGGATTGACTTTCGGGAGGACATCCGCCTCCTTTGCGGGCTTGACTCCATTCGTCTTCTTCGCAGGGGCTTTCTTCGCGGGGGCCTTCTTCGCAGTGTCCTTCTTGCCGTTATTCTTGGTCTCGGTGCCCTTGGCCGTCCTTCGTCTCTTGTTGTTCTGGAACTCGACCGGAGGGTCGACGGGCAGACCGGCCTTGCGCTTCAACCGGGCGAAATGCTCTTCGGACAGGGGCTCAGGGGGCCCCTGTTTCCTTGCCATGCGACGTCCGGCACCCATTTTGGCTTGGATTGGATGAATTGGTGGAAATCGGTGTGAATTCCCCGGGAACGACTTGCTGCAGGCAGAGTCGAGAAGCTGATGGCCCCCGCCGAACTTTTTTTTCTTCGACGGCGCTGTTGCAGGGGTCCGATACGGTCGGCGAAACTTCGTATCAGGAGCGGAGCTGCCACGACGTGCTTACCTAATGAGCATCATCCCGCAGGGCAGCTGCCTGCACGTCGTGGCTTTCCGCAACCTCAACGCAACTCTCACGCAGTTACGCTGCAGAATTCACAAAGAGTCTGGACTCTCTATTGCTCTTCTAAACAGAGCTGCTCAGCACCTATTTGGAGGCTCTGACCCATTCTTGGCAGTTGGCCAAACCCCTCAGCTCTCAACCCAAGCTGCGCGAACCCCACCTTCAACGGCATCGTCAAGTGCATCACCAGCCAAACCGCCCACGATGGCCGAGACAGCGTTTGCCAGAACGTTTGTCTCCACGCTCGACTCGCGCCCCGTAAAGCTCTCTGCCGACCATGTTGAGGACCCCAAGAACTTCCCAGGCCGCCCGCCGGTAAGTAGCAACCCAGCATTTACCATCGGCAGTGTACGAGTTCAATCGCCTAACTCGGTCTCAGTACATCCTGCCGCGGATGCCCACGGCCATGAGCAAGCCCTCCAAGCTCGCCCCCGGACAAGAACGGAGCGTCACCGTGACGCTAAAGTCTCTGCGAAACCCGCCTCTCGACATCAAGCTCACCTCGCAACCGCTCAACACCTCGCTGCTCGACATCAAGACCAAGGTCTCGAGCCAGACAAGAATACCGGTGGACAAGATGAAGCTTCTGCACAACAAGAGGCCGTTGACGGATAGCAAGATCCTCAAGGACATTCTGAACGAGAAAGACATGGCCGTTGAGTTCTCCGTCATGGTGATCGGCGGAGCGGCCGCCATCCTGCCTGAAGAGAGCGCTACGCCAGCGGCGGCCGAGCCTACAGGAGCTGCCGCTTTGGAGACAGATGCGTTTTGGGCGGATCTGAAGGGGTTTCTGATGCAGCGGTTAAAGGACCAGGCGGCGGCAGAAGAGATGTCCACCCTCTTCCGATCCAGTTGGCAGTCGAACAAGTCTGGGCCATGATCACGAGCGAGCGGCGGCGCTATCAGAATTCTATCGGAAAACATGAGAGGAGTTTATCCACACTTGGTGTGGCTTTTATTTCTGGTGTGATATCACCGTGACTGGGAAGTTGTCAAGTTTATGCCTCCGTCAACAACAGAACAACATGCTGGATCCATCCGAGAACAATGCCCACCATCGTCTTTTCATCTCTCACCGTCATCTCTGCGTCGTAATCAATGGCTGCTGGGTTCTGGAGCCAAAGGATAGTATGCTTAATTCTTGCGCTCCATCAAGACGGCGCCTCTGGGTCGCGGCGGCGGGGGGGCTCTTAAGCAGCAAGTCCCTTGCTGACGGTCTTGATGATGGAGTCGTACTCGATGTCATCATGGTCATTGGCCTGCAGCTCCGTCGCGATGCCGGTGAGGGAGCGCTTCAGGGCCTCCTTGGAAGAAGCGTAGACCATCTTGGGCTGTTGGGACAGGACGTCAGCTGGCGGCTCATGACTGGGGCACGCAATGTTACGCACCTGGATGCCGGCATCATCAGGAGACCAGGCAATGAAGGCAAGCTTGTTTCTATAACGGGTCAGCTATGGCAACGTGAAGTGGCGAGCAAGGCGCCGCATACCGCACACCATCTCCAGAGGCCAGGCTGTACTCGAAGTCGTAGACGGCGTATCGGGGGCCCTTGCCGACGGCGCCCTGTTTCCCTGTTAGTGCCGCCGTCGCAATGCAAATGATCTCAGCGGTGCGCGAACCGTCTTGCTCTTGGCAGTGGCGTTGATGAGCTTCTCACGGAAGTTCTCCCAGTCCTTGTCGGGAGAGGCCTCCTCGACGACGATCTGCTTGTAGTCGTCCGACAACTTGTAGATGATGTACTTGAACTTCTTGGAGAGCTTCAGGTCATTGTAGGCAGTTATGCACTCCTGGGAAACGGTCGCTCTGGCAGCGCGGCAACGTTAGCGCCGAGTCCAACCAACTTGTGTCACCGGGGCCCAAAGGAGCCGCATGTCTGCGCCGTCGCGGGGAAGAGACGACGAGGAGACAATGTCGAGTCCATTGGACGGAAAAGGCGAAGAGGCATACGAACCCGGATTGAGACTAGATGGCACAGTTAGTTGCGGCGCTCGGTCGTGGTTGTGCCGGCGACTCACCATTGTTGCGGTCTACGTCAGGAGACGTCTGGTAGGAATGAGGGGTGATGGGCTGAGAGCTCGTCAGCTATGGGTTGCGCGAGACGAGGCGCAAATGCTGCAGCCGTCTTGGGGTGATGACCAGTCGGTGCAGACGTACAGGAATTCAGAGTGCAGCTGGGCTGTTTGGCAATGTCGTGGCGCAAAGCAAAGACGGTGGGAAAAAGTGCCTCTTGGTGGTGATGGGACGGTATCCGGATGGCGGAGCTGGGCAGTGTTCAGATATGGAGGGGAGGCCTGGCGGAGAAAAACACCACATCATCATGGTGGGGTTGGCCGTGAGATGGCACCCACCACGTGACCTCGCCGCAGTGCGTACAATCAGCCAACCCCATCAGTCTCGCACGAAGGCATCAGCGTTGGGAATTGCTGCCTCGGCAAGGCAGCAGAATTCGCGTCACGTATTCGTACTTCGTATCCTACCCACGCCGGCAGGCCAGAGCTGTTTGTAACCTTTACATGCTTTTTTAAACTGTTCTACACGGCCACGCGCTACTGTACAGGGATTCCAAGCTGCCTGAAATCTGCAAGGGGTATGAAGACATGTCAAGAGATGTAGAGGGGAGATTGCAAGGCCACCTGGTCCATCCGTAATAACACCGAAGCCATGCCCAGCCATACTTTTATACAACGCCTGCGTTCGTCACTCAGCGTCACCGTCTTACATCATGCCACCCATGCCACCCATGCCGCCCATGCCGCCCATGCCGCCCATGGGGGGACCGGCAGGCTTGTCATCGGCAGCCTCAACAACGGCAACCTCGGTGGTGCCCAGCAGCGAGGCAACGCCAGACGCGTCGCGGAGACCAGTGCGGACGACCTTGAGGGGGTCAAGAATACCGGCGTCGATCATGTCGACGTACTCGCCCTTGGAGCTGTCGAAGCCCCTGTTAAACTCTGCGCCGTGCTCGTCCGTGAGCTTGCCAACGATGACGGAGCCCTCCAGGCCGGCGTTCTCAATGATCGTCCGGGCAGGGCGGGTGATGGCGTTCTTGACAATGGTGATGCCCAGCTGCTGGTCGAAGTTGGCAGCCTTGACATCGCCCAGAGCCTGGCTAGAGGCCTTGAGGAGAGCGGTACCACCACCGGGCAGGATTCCCTCCTCGACGGCGGCACGGGTGGCGTTCAGGGCATCGACGAATCGGTCCTTCTTCTCGCCGACCTCTACCTCGGAAGAGCCGCCGACCTTGATGACAGCAACGCCGCCGGACAGCTTAGCCAGACGCTCCTGGAGCTTCTCCTTCTCATACTCGGAGGTGCTGGGGTCGGCCACGACGCCGCGGATCTGCTCGCAGCGCTGAGAAATGGCATCCTTGCTGCCCTCGCCGTTGAGGATGATGGTGTCCTCCTTGGTGATGGTGATGGAGCCAGTGGATCCGAAGTGTTCGGGGGTGGCCTTCTCGAGCTTGAGGTCGAGCTCATCGGTGAAGACGGTACCCTTGGTGAGGACAGCAAGGTCGCCCAGGATCGACTTGCGGTTGTCACCGAATCCAGGAGCCTTGACAGCAACAACTTGGAGCTGACCGCGGAGCTTGTTCAGGATGCACACGGCAAGAGCCTCGCCATCGATGTCCTCGGCAATGATGACGAGGGGTCGGCGCAACTGGGTGGAGGCCTCGAGAGCAGGGATGATGTCCTGGACAGCAGAGATCTTCTTCTCGGACAGCAGGATCAGAGGGTTCTCGAACTCGACCTTCTGGGCCTTGGCGTCGGTAATGAAGTAGGGGGAGACGAAGCCGCGGTCGAAGCGCATTCCCTCGGTGACGTCGAGCTCATCCTGCATGGTCTTGCCCTCCTTGACAGTGATGACACCCTCCTTGCCAACCTTCTCCATGGCTTTGGCGATCATCTCACCAACGTGGCGGTCGCCGTTGGCACTGATGGTGGCGACCTGAGCAATCTCCTCGCTGGTGGTGATGTCGCGCTTGTTCTTCTGCAGGTAGTCGACGACGGCGTCGACGGCAGCCTGGATGCCGCGGCGCAGGTCCATGGGGTTGCAGCCGGCGGCGACGTTCTTGACGGTCTCGGAGAAGATGGCCCGGGCGAGGACGGTGGCGGTGGTGGTGCCGTCACCGGCGACCTCGTTGGTCTTGGAGGCCACATCTTGTAGTAACCGGGCACCGAGGTTCTCGAACTTGTCCTTGAGACTGATGGCTCTTGCGACCGTGACACCATCTGCGGGGGGTTGTCAGCCAACCTGCACGTTTCTCGCGGAACTGCATGCAACACTAACCCTTGGTGATCTTGGGAGAGCCGAAACTGGACTCAATCAGGACATTTCGGCCCTTGGGACCGAGGGTAGTGGCGACGGCCTTGGCCAGCGTCTCAACACCAGCCAGGAGCGCGGCGCGGCCCTCGACACCGAACTTGAGCTCCTGCAAAGGGTTAGTGACGTGCTCGGTGCGACATTCACGCCGGTGTCCATCTCACCTTGTGAGCAAACCGCAGCTGCTGGCCGAGACCAGCGCCAGCTCGGTACCTGGAAGCCGCGGAGGACAGAGCCGTGGCCCGAGCCCGGGAGCTCAACGCGCGCTGCATCTTGTGTGATTAAGGGATATAGGACAGCAACTGCAAGGGAGGAAGGGGGACAAGATCGAATCAGGCGTGCTTCAGCTGGGGAGATGCAGCTTCAACGGGAGTCTGGGGAAGGGCAAGACGTGGAGAGCAGAGAAATGGGAGACGGACGCTCGTCAATTGGAGAAGCTCGGCTGGCCCCAAAAAAATTGTCACGGAGATGGTCGGCAAAACATATCCCCAGGGGACGCGCCATGCCCAATCAGACCTAGCGCCACCTACAGCACATTTCTACCCTCTTCCAACGGCATCCGTGCTGGAAGCAGAGCAACGGGCCGATGCTCCATACGAGTACGACATCCGTAGATAGTATTATCATCTGCTTGGTAAACTGCTAGGACCTCTTCATCACACTGGCGCAGGTCAGTCATGGTCTCGGAGCCTTTGCTTCCGGGGCCGTGTATACCAACCACTACGCGTTTGACAGTATGTAGTCCATAACGGTCTAAGCTGAGTCCGCTGCCCCCGCGAGGGGGGTGCTGACCGGTATTAGACGGAGACGCTCTCAACGCCGTGCCATTCGGAGTGAGGCGACAGATGGGCATCTCAGGTCAATAGCTCTCAGAGGTCATCTTGGCGTCAATTGCTGACTTGCGTGGCGAGCTGGTGAAAGAGGGTCGCCATCTCTTACGAAGCTATGCCGGCCTCGGCGACGAGCTCACGGCTGGTGGCCTGCGTGAACGTCACAATGGAATGTCCAAGAGGCTGCAAGGTTTGCGAAGTGAACGTCGAGCGTTATACCTATGGACTCTCTTGCGACACAAAACCACAAAGGTCCTCCAGCTTCGACGGATACCGCCCTGCCAAACGCCCCTGAAAATGCCTAATTCGACCAGTTTTGAGCAAGCTTTGAGCCAGCCTTGGACAGCCATGCCCTACTACTTGCGACCGAACCTGAGAACCTTCTTGATTAAGGCCTTGATCATCTCGCCGACCTTGCGAACTGGCTTCTTCCCCAGGGCCATCTCTGCGCCCCCTTCCTGCTTGATATCCTCGTCTGCGATCATCTCTGCGCTCTCGTCCCGCTTCACACTCTCGCCGACGAAAATCACCGAATCCTCTTCCTGCTCGATGCTCTGCACGGCAGTCACCGAACCCTCTTCCTGCTTGATGCTCTCCTCCTTGGCAGTCTCTGCACCCTCTGGTTCCTGGTGCGCCGCGGAGGGAACTTCGACGCCGGTGCTCTGATCGCAAAACTCCATGGCGTTGAATTCCTGGATGATTGCCTCGCGGCGAGACTCAAGCTCAGCTTGCTGCTGTCTGTAGAACCCAAAGATGTTGTCAAAAGCCTCTCTCTGAGCCGCAATGATCAAGGCGGAAGAGCCCTGGTATTCCAGAGCGACGGCGCGATTCACACAATGGCCAATGTAGCCAGGAAGGCCGACCATTACCTGAGAGAGATTGGTCGCGACCTGGGTGAGACCGGCAACGGCTTGAGAGAGCTGGTTGGCCACAGCGATGCTCCCGCTGAGGTTCTCAGTGGCGACTTGGTTGACTTGAGTGTGAGTCTCCAGCAAGTTGGCCAGAGCCCGGACATGGGCGTTGGTAGACAAGTCGGCATGGCCGTGAGCTTCGATCAAACCAGCCAAGGCTCTGACGTGGGCGCTGGCAGTGTCCGAGTGCTGTCGGAGGTCACGATAATGGAGGTCAATCTGACGGCTGAGGACGTCGTTCTGCTCATGGAAATCGTCATTCTCCTGGTTGATCGCCTGGCGAATGCTACCGAGTGCGTGGACATTGTCGGTCAAATTGCTGGCCACAAGGCGAATGGGGCTGAGAGCCTCAGCCACCTGCTGCTCGACGGCATTCTCGATCCCGTCTCTGATGGGGCCAAAGTCAAGGCGGGCTGAGTAGTTGTTGGCAGTCTGTGAAGAAGTTCCCTGCTGCGCTGCGCTGACGGAACGCCCCATGTTGTTGGCGCCAGGAGTAGGGCGACCGGTTCCGATGGGAGCCGGGATCGGAGCTCGGCCACTATTCCCCAAGTCGTTCATGGCTTGCTCGAAGCCTGGAGTCCAGGCGTTGTTGCGCAGTCTCGCAGCACCGACAGTCGCAGGCGGGGGGACCGGACCACCGCGGTGAGCACTGGCGGAGATGACTCGACGGTTGCCGTTGGCATCAGAAGCAATGGTTTGGACAGGACCACCCTGCTGGGAAGCGTTGTCTCCATTCTGGGAAGACATAGTCTGTTGAGACGCCTTGCGGGATTGCTCGCCGCCGAAGATGGATGGGCGGAGGTGATTATCTCCATTGCCCTCGCCGGGGCTGTTTGAGTTTCCGACGTGAGGCATGGTGGGAAACTCCAAGTGGTGGTGATATGCTCAAAGCAGGAGGTCTTGCTGTTCTTTGAATTGAGATGGAAGAGCTTGTTTGAACGAAAGGATTGAAGAGCTCGAGCGGTTGGGTGCTTGAATAGGGGAACCAAGTTGTAAAGGGCAGACTGAGTAGCGTTGTAACGAATCTGCGCCGTGCGTGAAGGAAAGTTGAGCTGGGGAGGGGGTTGGTGAACTTACGAAGAGGGTGAGTAGAGTCTTCGGTCAAATGTGGCTCACCTGGGGCGTCAACTGGTGTCCGATGTATTGTCGGCTGCGCACAATGGGCGTGATGCTGTATTGCCGTGACGACTACCACTGAACGGCAAGTCTACGGGGGCGTTTACAGTGCCATAATCGGTGTTTACCGAGGTGCCTTTTGCCTTAGGGGAATTGGGAGCCTTAAGTGGGAATTCTCATCTGCCGTCTTTGATAGCGGAAATGCAGTGTGCGTCCACGGGTGTTTGTTTGTAGAGGAGCTGCATCCCATGTGACGCTTTGGCGCAACCAACACTCCGCCACCGCACGTCGCCTCAAAGACCCGGGGGAAATTTGCGAGCAAAGAGATGACTGCGCATTGTAAAAGGTGCTTCTTTATAGTCTTTTCAAGGAAACAATGAGTTTGTAGAACGTCGTCAGATGCATGTGGCATGGGTGGATAGGCGCACGGCGACACTCGGCCGTGTACGTTCACCAGCCGCCAGCCATCCACATTAAACCTCGCCTCAGGTGTTCAAGTGTGACTGCCTCAGGCATTTATTGGCCCACATTGTACACATAGCATCGCGAACACAGCGGCTTCCCCGCAGTCAGTGGACTCCAGTACAAGTTATGTTGTTATTGGAAGAATAGCTATCTAGCTAGCAGCCCAGAACACGTTCCAGACAGACCAACGCAGACATACTGCGGTCCGTTGCAGTACCAGATTTTCATGCCCCCTTTAATCCTCTATCATTCCTCTGATGGCCAGCTGCCATGGTGTTCGAGAGACCAGATCAAATCTCGACTTCACCGTCACCGTCAGAAGCTGGAGGATCTAAGGAGCCCAAGTGGTTAACACGAGATCTGGTTGGAAAAGATCCACGGGGGTCTGAAACTTACCAGATAGACTGGAATCGTCCTCCGATCCCTCTTTCTTGACGAGCTTGGCCTTGTCCTCTTCATCAGAAGCATCACCCTTCATCGCCGCCTTCACCTTTTTCTTGGGGCTAGCAGCAGCCTTTCGTGGGGTCTTGCGTTTCTTGGGAGTAGACTGAGGAGTGGGAGTCACCTCAGCATCCTCACCAGTCTTGGCCACGGCAGCTTTGGTGCCGTTTATGTCGTGTGAATTCAACAGTCTTTCATAGCGTTTCTGACTGTTGGCGTTGTTGGTCAGTCGAGAGCTTCTTCGAGGGGGCAAGTAAAAGGCACTAACGCGGCCGCCTTGGACACAATCTCCAGCTCAGTAGCAACGGCACTGAAATCCGGCTATACAAGTCAGACAGGTCTCGCAGAAGCAGGAGGAATGAAATGGGGATATACCTTGCCACCCGTGGCGTTCCGAATGCAAGAAACAAGGAATCTCACCTGCTCGGAAACATCTTGCTTGGACATCTTGAAGGATGAGATGATGAGCTGGTACACATGTTAGTATTCACGCTTGATGTCTTTGAGCAATGCATTGAAGTCATCTTGTATGGATGGCAAGGGCACAACTTGTGCCCTTGTGCCAAAGTTGAAGAAATCGCGTCATGTGGGCGGGCAACAGAACCAGCTTTCGCAAGCCGAGCTCGGATTGAAGGGCAAAGAGAACAAACAAACTTACCAGTAGTTTGAGTTGAAGAGTCTTGGATAATGTGTCAACAAGCTGGTGGGCTTTGGAAACGAGAATATCGAGCGAGTGCAAGTTGCGAGGCAGTGCAGACGAGGTGTGCGTGAGGTGGAAGAGAGAAGTCGAGGTGACACGAGAGAGCAGGGAACACTTTTATAGCCAAAAAACAGGGCGGTTAAATCAGCACATGGGACATTGCACCAAGTCTTGGAGTGCTGCCTCAGGTAGAACTCTAGTCCCGAGCACGTCGATTCACTCAAGGCTACACGGGTCAACGCCAGGAAACATTACCTAGGCTGCTGCACATGGAGAGATGAAAAACCTGGCGCATCTGCATGCAATAAAACCAACACGCTTACTGTGTGGATTGTTGTTTGTTGCTGAGAAGTTCGTGAGGCTCGATTTCTTGGATCAGAAGGCGTTGGTTCCAGGGAGCGGGAGAGGAGACTATGCTATAGGGGTTGAGCAAGGTGAGCGCCAGGAGATCCAGGAGACGACAGCAAGTAAGATCCCTGCACCACAGGGCACACTCGCTGTGTCCGGGCAACCTGGCACTGATGCCACTGCTATAATATAGACCAAGTGGTAACGGTTGCTGGGTGGGTCGTAGAGCCCCTAAGACGAAGCGACAGCGGCACGACTGTACAGGACTGCGCTGTGCTAAGCGAGACTGATCGAGATACGTGATGCCCTAACTGCATGTGTGTATTTGGTAGAAGCAGCTTGCTGGGCTTTGACATCGTGCACTCTGGATACGAGAGCCTGTAGGTTTGGCAGTCCCCGTCTGAAGTTGCCACAAGTGCCATCGGATGAACGTCCAGAGCATTCAGTCCTGTCTGAGCCTCGACACATAATGCTATCATCGTTTTACACCAGAGGATTCCAAGCAATTATTAGTGATCTGACTCACCACAGATGTCGTCTGGTGTCTTGCCCATTACAGGCGCTGCGCCATAACATCGTGGAGGCACTGGGCGGCAGGTATTGCCGTCAACACCACATTCGCCTGTGGACTCTCCTTCTTGGGGCTTGCTTCACTTGTCCAAGAGAGCGCCGCTCCGTAAAGTATATCTCGTCCGTAGAACGTGTTTGTGGCCACAAACCCAGGTGCACAAGTCAATCCTCCAAAGCTGCCGTACATGAAGCTGTTCACATCCACTGTCACATTGAGTGGACCTCATACACATGCTACTCGAGTGTCGGAGGCGTTTGCACCTTAAGCCAGTGGCAGTCATCATGCAGGCACGCAAAGTCACATTGGATGTTAACGTGGAGGAGTTGATGCAGCCACTCAAATCCCATTTCCCCATGTCGGCAGCTCGAATAACTGAAGCAACAGTGGCCTCTCCAAGCTCAAAACTCCCCCGCCAGATCCCTGTGTTGCATGAAAACACCAGGCAGTACCAGCTTCTAGCTCCAGAGGCTGAGGCTAGGTCTCGGTCTCAGTCTCGTCGGGGTCATCCTTGGCCTCGCTCTCGGCTTCGTTCTCGACAAGAGACTCCAACTTGATGGTTTTCTTGCGGGGCGACCGGGTCTTCTTGACCTTTCCATCGCCGGAAGGGCCAGTGGCAGCGCTCCTGGCCTTGCGAGGAGATGCATTGGCGGCAGAGCCCTGGTCGCGCCAGCCATGGCGGTTGGACATCTGGCGGAATCGTTCTTTCGCGCACTTGGCGTCCTTGAGACCTAGGTCGTTTGCAACCTCGTTCCAATCCGCATCGGGCTTTTGCGTCATGTTGTCGAATATGGCCTTGATGAAGCGAAGTTCATTGTCGGTTAGCCCGATGGGAGCGTCTGCTCCGTCACCAGCTGCGGCCTTCTTGGGGGGCATCGCGGTTCGCTGCTCACGATCAGTAAGCAGGAATGAAAAGCCGAAACCAAGGCACTTACCTGATAAAGTGAGGCTGGTTTTTGGATGCTTCGATAGATGGAAGCGTGCTTGACCTGCACAGCTGAGTGGCGGTGGTGGAAGCTGGTGGTGAGCTGCAGGCAAGTGTCTGTGTGCAGAGTTGAGTTGCGTGGGCGCGCTGTTACAGCGAGGAGAGATTAAATTCTAGAACTTGGTTGCCCTAGCTTCAGCGGGTCGGTCAATGGCGTGTATCGACCTCCAAGGCACCAAGATCTCTCAGGCATCAACATGGATATAGGAGAATCTGTTAGGTCTAAACGAGGTGCAGCGCAAACGAACACAGCTAATGGCCCCAGTAGCAACAAAAGCCGGTCAGCAGGGCAGTCCTGGTGCATGGAAGATCAGGGAACACAATGGCAAACGGACAGAATGTTGTTGTTGTTTGCATATTTAGGGGGTGTTCAAGATACTCGATGGCATTCTTTGGCGCCCGTGCAGGTTTGACAGTGCACACAGAAACAACAGAATACGACAACTCCAATCAAATGAATCAGTTACAACTACGAATGCTAGTTTCTGTGGTAAAGTTCACTTGTGGTCTCAGTTCTCTATCAGAGCACACCATATTCCGTGCCGCTGATACCCGGATGGCGAGCCAGAGATGGTGTCCATTCCTTGATTCCGCCATAGCAAAACCCAAACCAGCTTCGAGGCGTCGCGCAGAAAATGCTATCCCCAGGAGCAAGGCCCTGTTGTAGAGACCGGAGACAGCGTCTGTCACGAGGCCCAGAGCTTAGAACGGATCATCCTCGTGGATTGCGCTCATGTCGGCCTCGAACTGGGCCGCCAGGTCGGCAGACTCCGTCTTGACAGCGTAGTTGTCGTCCACGTCTTCGGCCGACTCCTCCTTCTTGACCTTGGCACGACCGCGGCCCGCGCCGCCCTTGGTTCCAGTGCGGCCGGCGTTCTTTCTGACCTTGGTGGGAGTCCCGACGACGGACGTGGTTCCCTTCTTGGTGCCAGAGCGAGCAGAGGGGGAAGCCTCGGTCGCGGTCGTGGTTGTGATACCAAGCTTGCGCTTGACCTGACCGAACCGGACCTATGCCACCAGCCGTGTTAGCACGAGACACCCTGACTG
This sequence comes from Tolypocladium nubicola, assembly GCA_024340505.1. Classification (NCBI taxonomy): domain Eukaryota; kingdom Fungi; phylum Ascomycota; class Sordariomycetes; order Hypocreales; family Ophiocordycipitaceae; genus Tolypocladium; species Tolypocladium nubicola. Next base: position 14,357 of record JALHCA010000317.1, read on the forward strand.
CTTGAGTCGTGGAGAGGAGTCGGCTCACCTTGGCAACTTCAGCGTTCTTGAAGCCCTGCTCGGTAGCGACGGCGTCCCAGTTGATATCGGCCTTGTTCCTGGTATGCTTGACAATAGCAAAGAAGAACATGGCCTCCGAGGCTGTTGGCTCTTTCTTGGGAGCGACAGTCGTCGCCTCGGCCATGACTGCAGGTTGGCGCTGCAAAGCAAAATTGTCAGAATGGCTCCGAGGAACATGAATACGAGAAAAGAGCAACTTACTTCAACGCTGAGGTTACTTGCGAAGGTGTTTGCGAGTGCTTGTTGAGTTGCAGCGGTGGCAGGCTGACTGACCAGATGAGCGCGAGTGAGGGTGCAGTGGCAAGAGAGAAAACCCAGGGCGAATGCGCCGCTAATAGAAACAGTTGCTTTTATTTTGATCAGGAATCAGCAAGGCAGTAACCCGAGAAACATGTACTGCAGTGCGATTCAGGGCGGTGAACGGATCAGCTGCCAGCAGTTGCCAGGCAGAACTTCCACGGCACACTGCACAGCAACTGTTTTGGCCTTATGTGCAAGGCACGGCGCATCACAGCAGAGCGCATCATACTTTACGGTGCTGGAGACAGGCACTCATTATCGTCGATATATTATGGAGCGATGTGGTAAGAATGTGGGAACATGGGCAATTTTCGTAGCATAACTTGGCTTGTATCAATTTCTTCCTATATAGTCGAGGGAAAAAAAAGGAATAGAGAGCCAACAAAAGCTAGCTAATGTATTAGTATACAATTTGTTCGACGACATCCCTCGTCGTCGTAAACTCCTGCCCAGCGTCATAAAGAACACGCAGTCGAGCAGAAGGCTTGCTCGATATCCTCGAGGCAACACTTGCTCGGTAATTATTGTCATTAGGTCATGAAAGCAGTAACGTCTACCGTACGCCATTTTCTACACGCCATCAACCGTCCCCTTCCGTTGGAACTTGCTTCCACGGGGTATCAAAATAGCTTTGGTTCGGGGAAGCGGTCGTTCCAGTCCTGGCCACAGTCTATTAAAGACTGAGTGGCGCTGAGATCGGACACGTCTTGGCTCTGGAAGTCTGATCCGGCACTGTAACTGCTCAAGTCGTAGGCAGCATCAAAGGCGGAAAATGCCGGGGAGTGGGCGGCATGGTTGAGGAAGTTGGGGCTTCCATCTGTGCCCGGGACGAACCCGCCTGTGGCATTCTCGATAGCTGCAGGATGGATGGACAGGGCTTGCGTCATGTCGTCGCTGCAAGGCGTGAGGAATCGAGCGCTGAATTCGTCTAGAGTGTCGCCCAGATAGGGGGAAGCAACCGAGGAAGGCGAGTACTAGGGCGAGCAAGGCGTCAGTGATTCTGTAGGTTGAATAGCCACGCACATGTCAACATACCTGAGCGTACGACAGGGGGGCGCCAGATTCTGACTTGATGATGGGTTCCTTCTTGGACAGGTGGTCCTTCTTGGGCTTGGACACACGAGCCTTTTCGGTTTGACGGATTCGCTTCTGTGGCTCATGACCCGTGACGGTCGATCGGAAGCGCGAGTACCGCATCCTCGCGGCGTGCCCATTCGTAATGGGCTGGATAAGCACGGGATCTTGGGCGACTTGGTTCCAGTCAATCTGTGACGAGGTCAGGTCAGAGTCCACCTTGAGCCAGATGCAGTTGAGCACGTACATCCTTGAGGTTCTTTTGCTTCAGGATGGCGAAGAGGAAGCGAGCCATGGCGTTGTCACTGTTGGGAGTCATGGTGGCGGACGTGAGGCGAGAGGTTGCTCGAGCTGATGAGAGAGGCAAGGAGGCGAGGCACGAGAGACGGCCAGTGAGCGGACGAAATAGTCGACGGAGAGTCCAAGGCAGCAGAGGCAGACACCAAGCGTGCGGAGACGGGAGGCAGGCAGTCGAAGTGAGTCAGCGTGAATGTGTGTTAGAGTGCCGGGCAGAAGTCACGGGGCTCGAGGCATGCGGTGAACGGGCCGAGAGGCTGCCGGTGGTATTGATGGGATGAGAGAGAGATGCGTACGGAAGTACGTAGGTAGCAAAAACCTACCTACCTATGGATGATGGATATGCTGGGGACAAATGGAGGAGCGCCCTGAGGGGGAGGGCGGTGACTTAAAAGGCATCGAGGCCAGGCCACCATGCAGGAGGATGAGGCACGAAGTGACGGAGCCGACGCAGGGACCAGGAACAGACCTCTCATAAGCCATGCAAAACGAACCGGTATCCACATCCATGTACCGCAGGCGTCGAGGAGTCGCCATCGCAGTGAATGATTTGTCTGAGATGGCAACGCTTTAGCCCGTGGTTGCCTGGTGCTACGCTTGTTGGGGCCCGTTTGCAGGCGGCTGGCGTAAAGTGGTGGGGAGGGTGCGCGCTGAGGGGAGCCGGCTCGCGCGTAAAGTGGCTGCAGCAGGGCCCCCGCAGCGCTAATGGGGCTCCGCGAGCCCACTGACGACTCGACCCCACCCCTGTAAGCCATGTCTGGAGCAGTGCCCAAGCCGTAGAATGTATTCCAACTTGCGATGCCGTCGAGGGCATCATATGAGCGGTTGATTGCGACACGGAGGACTGTTTTGGCTTTTTGCGGCGGCTCCGGTATTCAGGCGCCAGCCAGCCGTGGCTCCCTTCAATTGCCCTGGCGGCGAGGCGGCCAAGAGGTTCCAGTCCGTAGGCGCAGTGTTGGATGGATATCGCTTGGAAATCGCGCCCAACAAACAGGGTCCCCTATCACTGAAACCCGTGTGACTCATGCCCAGGCGCAGAGAAGAGAAAAGAAAAAAGCGGGAGGGTCAGTCGAGTCGCGGGATCAAGGTTCATTCCGTCAGCCGCGGCGGAGCCAGCAGGCGCTAGAGCCGGACGTCGTCGCTTGGATAAATCCGAAGCTGCCGGAATGGGCACGAATGCGTCGCTCTGAATCCAGCGAGATATCGCGCCGTAGATGCTGGCAGCACGGGTGCCGTTCTAGCCTCGTTCCCTCGCTGAGCAGCCGCTCATCGTCGTCGCGCCGACCGGGCTGTCAGACATGGACTCGCGAGTGAAGCCGAGACGGGGCCTCGGACGGGAGAGCCTGGTTCTCGCCCAGTCTGCCGTCGCCTCATTTCAATCCAAAGGGGAGACGAGGCGAGACCCCAGACCGTGTGCGTCGCAGCCGGCAGTGCTCCTCACCGGACGGCGTCATCAAAAGAGGGGCCTGTGTCCCGACCATCGCCATCTTCAACAATTGCGACGAGTGCCCGTTTCGGCCCCAGAAACGCCCGCGACGCCGGGAAAATTCGCGAGGCGACAGACATGGCGCTTAAAACCCATTGAGGGGCATTTTGAGCCCGCCCATGGTCGCGCAGGGACGCCAGCGGCGCTTCTTGTCGAGGAGGGGATGGGGGGAGGTGGTCGGAAGACGCGACTGCGCGAACTTTTGCGGGTGCCGCCTGGTCGCCACGAACTCACGTGAGCGGAAGAGGTACGTACTCTCTCGTGTTGATTCCATCACGACTCCAGTCAGCGCCCTCCCTTACATGCTTGCATGCCTCCATCCCACGCCTCCGTCTCCTCGTGCACACCACAGCACGAGGCAACGAGGGTCTTGGCTGCTCACGTAACGCGCCTCCATCGTCATGGCTCCAGCCGGCTTGCCCCCGGACTTACAAAGCAACATGCGGAAGATGTCCACCTGTCTGCGCTCCCCTACAGTTCCAGTCGTCTCCGACGCGCGGGCGTCAGGCCATGTCGGTACTTTAAGCTTCAACTTGGATCATTGCCCACTAGATTACTAAATGGCCGTGGAGGAGGTGCATGAGAACGAGGTCGTGATTGTATGTCTGAAGCGCTGGCTCTTGCACAGCTTCGTTGATTGGCCAGGGCTTTAGACCGAGGAGGAGTCAAGACATCGATGAATGCCAAATGGTACAGTAAATAAGCTGTGTGGGAACAGCGCAGATACACAGGGCGTCGTGGACGATACGAACGAGTGCTCCTCGTATTACTCGTAGTCCTGAGGCGCGGCTAAACGCCGCTTCAGCCCCGGCTAAGCCGTTGCATCATGGTCCATGCGAGCTACATGCCCTGTGCAACTGTCTGCGACTCCCGCAATCTCGGCTCACGTCTCGTTCCACCCTTCCAATGCCTATTCACCTCCCTTGTTGATGTCCACATGAGCCTTCGGTCATTTTCAATGGCATCATGAGGCGTTGCCAACGATCACCACATTCATCTCGTTGACGGAATAAGAGTTGTCCCATTCTCCGGTCATCTCCACGTGCCAGTACGGGCGCACGGGCCATGCTGTATCGACCGTTCCCCCAACCTCTCCACTCCCTCCACGGTCCCCTACCAATTCCCACTACCAATTTTGCCGTTGACCAAGCACCGCACTTAACACTGCCTATCGTCGTCCAGCGCAGAGGACTGCCGACTACATACAAACCACCAAACCACCACAGTCCACCACCACTGCGACTTACTCGAGTCGCCGTGGTGACCCACAGTCGACTGACATGGCCATGAACAACAAGAATTGGAACGATCGCGCAGACAAGGACTTGTTCTTTACCATTTTGTCCGTCAAAAACATCGGCGTCATCAGTGGCGCGGAATGGACCACCATCGGTAACCACATGCGAACTATGGGCTACGGCTTCACCAATGAGGGCTGCCGGTAGGTGTCTTTCTCATACATCTCATCCATCACGAGTCAAACCTTGCCCAATTGTGCATGGACGATACCTTATGGCCAAAGACATACTGGCAGTGTTCAGTCTGGAGTCTTGACTTCATGTGCATCGAGCCCCTCGACAAGAACCAACAACTACTCGTCTTGCCTTTCTCTGATTACGCTGACAACGTCCCCTCACAGGCAGCACTTCCAGGGACTCAGGAGAGCCCAGAACAAAGCTGACGCAAACGGGGCTGCTACGGAGAGCGCCAGGCGCGTTGATCCGACAATGAACCCCATCACGAGAAGACCCGGCCCCGGGCGAGGCCGGCCTCGTAAGCAGCAGGACCAGGATTCCACTGGGCAGACCAGCCCAGGACCCGGTTTCATTCCCGCCCATGCTCCCGGACAGGTTCCTGGTGTAGCAGCGGGACCATTCCCTGGTGCTGTGCCGGGGCAGTACTTTGGAACCATGCCTGGGCAAGCTCATGGTGCCTTGCCAATCGGGACTCCAGGTCAACCCCAGCAATCTCAACCGCACCATCAGTCTCCCGAGGCGTCCACGGAGGGCGATGTCGTATCACCAGAGCATGCTTCGGGGGCGCCCAGCGATCCATCGGCACCGGCGGTCGCCACGTCTGCTGTCCAGTCCGAACCGGTCTCCACAGATCCTGACCTCGTAGATGAAGACGACGTTGACGCCGATGGCGCCGAGAGCGCTGGTCAGTTGGAGCCAACTGAACAAATCGAGCAGGATGAAGATGACGATCATCCTGCCAAGCGCCAGAAGATGGATTCGCATGAGTTAGAGCCTGGATCGGAACCCGAGCACGATCCGACTCTCGACGACGAAGCGGTCCTGGCGCTTGCTGCACACAATGGATCTGGCAGTGCAGACCAGTTCGGCTCAGAGTACGTTTGGCATAGGGCGGGAATGGCTTTCAAAGGCTAACGTCGTGCAGCTTCGACAACTACGGTGAGGCCTAGCATCCGCCACCTGGTAGCGACCAGTATGTCCATCTTTTGGCCATTTGCTCCCGCCCTTCGTATGAACCGCGGCGATGTAAAAGTTTTTATAAAAGGCGCAGTGTCTTTCAGCGTTCCATGGACGGTTCTGCACAGGGACCGAATGTGTTCTCGGATTCTCGATTCCGAACTGGAGTTTAAAGATTAAGATTAGGGATGGACGGTGTAGCCCCGTGACGTTGGCCGGCGGACCAGCTTGGTAGCGGGTATCAAACTCGCGCAGTGTACATATTAGGGCTGTACAACAACTGGCAACGATAGTAGTCCTGGAAGGGGGGAATGGTAGCGTAAAACAGGTGCTGTTCACCTGACGGGCAACCACAACAGCCTGTCCTCTCTCTTCGTGTTCAACCACAACAGCCCGCTCCCAACCTGTTGGCAACCTGCAACTCAACCCAACCGTCAACACCACACAACCATTCCTCAGCTCCTACGCGCCCACGGCTATCACAAACAAGCACTAAACCTCGCCAACGCATCAACAGCAGCCAAGATGGCTCCCAAGGGGCCGACTATCTGGGAGAATGCCGTCTTCCTCAACAACCTCGTGGTAAACCTCTACGAGGCTGCCAATCAAGCTTCTGGCCTTGGCCCAGCTGTCAAGGAGGCCATCGTGGAGAGCCTTCACCAGCAGGAGCATGACATTTCGTGGGAAGCTATTCGGTAAGCGGCGTGTTTCGCTTTTGTCTTTTCCAGCGGCGTTGCGGTTGTTTCTTCGATTCGCCTCCGGCCCGCGCTGTTCTGTGTTTATCTGGGGCACTCCCCGAGCGGCACAGCTGGTTACGAGTCAACGCAGCAAGAGACAAACAGACTCCGTGGCTCTGCGTTGTTGCCACCGCAACTCCTCTCTTTCACCACTCAATTCGTGCCTCTCTCTTTCAACTCCTCAAACATCGCTCCTCAACTTCTCATCCCCGAAGCTACATCACTTCGAAACACCACATCGCCAAAGTCTTTTGCTCCCTTGGACGTGAGCGAAATCCACTATGGCGGGCTCTCGTCAATGCATGAAGTGGGATCCCATCGTCCACGAGGACATTCTGATTGCGCTGTTCCAGCACGCCACCCTCACCTCCGAGCACTGGACCAAGGTCATGGATGAGCTGCGGGCCAAGGGCTATATGTTTACCGAAAATGCGCTTCGGTACACTCTGCTTTCCTTTTTCTGTTTCCATGTTATGCCTTTGTGCTTCCATGTTTTTGTGCTAGGCGGTCGACTGTCCAGCTGCGAGTTGCGGCTGTTCCATCTACGTCGCCCACGGCAACTATTTTCTTGTGTTCTCTTCCATCTCCCAACCCTCCGCCAGTTTGTTTTTCTTCACTTCCATCTCTAACGTGCACTCATTCCCCAACTTTCTTCAAACAACGACCACCCACACTTCGCACCCAGCACACACTGCAAGCCACCATGCCCTCTCGCGGATGGGATGCCACCTCCCACGAGGCCCTCCTCCTCGCGTTTATTGACGAGATCAAGCCTAACAAGGCTATGATTACGCTCGTCACGGAGCGCATGAAGGAGATGGGATACACCTACTCCTACGATGCTATCAAGTGCTTTCACTCTTTCATCTCGTGCTATGATACGTTTCGCGTACAGTTTCTAATTCCCGCTCTTGATAGTCAGCACGTTCAGAAGCTGCGCAAGAACCGGGACGTGTCGGGTATCAACAAGGCCGCCATCGGCGCTGCCACCCCTACCAAGACGACCCCGGCGAAGCCGACCAGCGCTCGCAAGCGCAAGACTCCGTCGAAGAAGAACGTCAGAGAGCTCACCCCCGTCGACGATGACGACGAGGTCAAGAACCTCAAGCGTGAGCTCTCGGATGATGACTGCGAGGTCCCCACCCCTTCCAAGAAAGCGAAGAACGAAAACGATGAACTCAGGCAAGAATATGCTCCGAATTGCCGTGGACGTAGAATCGTTGCTAATATTGTTATTACAGGAAGCGCTGCAAGCAAGCCGACGCCGCTGAAGCTGCTGAAACCTATGAGATTTAAATCTCCTCGGCATCCCACCCTTTGTGGTTCGCCTAGTGTCGGACATCTACTTCCAATATGGATCGGTCGTGGATGGGCTATCACAGTGGCAGAGACCTAGCGGGCATGGGCGGGAATCGAATGGGTGTGGCATCCGGGGATTGAGGGACACGATGAACACATTGGCTTGCTAGATTTGACGGCGAAGTTGCTACTGAGGCTCTGAGAGCTTGTCTCTGCAGACAAGGATTTGCTTTGACAGAAAGATTCGAAATGGAATGGCATTGTGGTCCCCCAACTTATCGCCTGATCTTCTAATTAATGACGCCAATTCTTCCTGGAGTTGCGTGTTCTCCAGAAGACGCACTTTCTGTTAATGTCTTCAGCCCGCCAGTCTGGCTGCAGTGCATGGACACGTCCTGTCAACTGTGACAGGAGGAACATATTCAAGACATTGGACTAGAACTCTGTTATGGAGCTCAAATGCCCCAAGAGATACAAATTGACCAGGAATGAAGTATGCCATTTTCGGGATCAGGTGTTGCCATGTCTATCCTAGGCTCTCAAGTTGGCTCTCCAACCACACAAATGGGAGTTGTAGACTGAAGTTGCTCAACTATCAAAGGCTCAAGAAGCAGAGATAATAAACAACCATGATTCTGTTACATATAATCCACACTCTCAGCATTACAGAGCTATGGGCATTGGGTAATCAACAATCCTCGAGCCGAGTACCCCCATCTCGCCGCTCGTGCCCAGAGTACTTGGAGGCAAACCAAGAGCACACTATTATGCGAGGGTATTCACTCGCACCGAGAGCACCCCGGCTACCACCTGGCCCTTTCCGATAGCCGGTAGATAGCTGTGGACAATTGCTCGCCGGCCACCGACTACCGGCTTGTTCAGAGCGTTAGGTAACTTGAACCAGCTCCTCAGGCAGGAAGAGCCAGTGCTCGCTCTCCCTTTTAAAGTAACCCTCAATTCTTCGAACGGCTTCCCTTCCCTTCCTCTCACATCGCACTCTTTCCGGCTCGACTGCCACATCTCCGCGACCGCGCCCAGTAACTCTCACTACGGGCTGCCATCGCTCTCATCATACTCGATCTCTACCTGGTATGTACCCTACCCCATGTTTCTGCCATCCTCCATCTTTCGCTTGGCCGTATGCCGCGAAGAGACTCTTCCTGCGCGTGGTCGAGCTTCGCTACTCGGCTCTCGTCCTCTCCACTCCTGGCTCTATCAAGACATGAAACCATGCTGACGCCACCGCTCTAGCATCGCCCAAGATGCCTGTTGGCGACAAGAAGTGGGATATGGCGGCTGAGCGAGACCTCTCCGTTGCCATTATCTTAGCCAACAACGAAGGCAAGCCCTCCTATAATTGGCCCAAGGTCTATGCCATCATGGAGAGCATCGGCTACAGCTTTACAAAGGAGGCCATTAGGTTGGTGACTGCTCCTCCCGCCTTGCCTCGTGCTTACAGCATCAGCATGAAAGCTGACCGTTTCTAGCCAGCATTTCACCAAAGTTGTCATGAAGGATTTCAAGGCGCGCAACGGCGATGTCACCAAAAATGGTGGTTCGGCTGTCCACACGCCCAAGAAGGGCAACAACAAGACCCCGACCAAGCGCAAGGCGACGCCTGTCAAGCCATCCAAGTCCCCCAAGTCCTCCAAGTATATTGACGTTGAGGACGATGAGGAAGATCTCGTGGGTCATACTCCCAAGAAGGCCAAGGCCGAGTCGGAGGACGAGTCGCCGACTGTAAAGAAGGAGAGAGCGTATAGCCGTGCTCGCAGGTAGGCCATATAACACTCTTTCCTCCTGCGCTCAGACATCAGTTTGCTAACAGCCCAATTCTAGCCAGACAGTTGGCCAGGACGACGCCCAATTTTCAGAAGTGGCTTGCCGAGCGAGGCACCTGAGCACTCGCTCGTTCAGCTGCAACCAAGTTGTGCAGGGAAGTGGTTCGGATTCATGCCTGGACAGTGGCCAGCATGTGGGCTCAAAGAACTTCGGGAGGCGCCGGATGGCTAGATGGCTTGCTCGCTTAGCTCGAGGTGTTGGGGGCTACTTCTCTACGCAGATATCGGAGGTTGCTTGTAGCACCTCATCGCCATAGGCAAAGGAGATCCAGATGTGCCCGTGGTTGTGTGTATGCACACCTTTTCGGTATTTCTCGAACGCTCTACCCTTTTCTTGTAACTAAGCTTCATACTCGTGGCGGCAAAAGCAAGCATTCATCATTACGGCCTTGGCGACCTTGTCATTCCTCACGATGTTACTACCCTACCGACGGAAATGTGTCTGGTGTTTGCTAGATCGTCATGATCTCAAGTGCATGATTCCTCACCGGACCCCAAACGCCTTGCAAGCATCAAATACGGCCATCATTTCGGGCGGCGACCATCGAGGCGATGGCCCTCACCTGGCCCCTTCTTGTCCGGCGCCTTCGACTTCTCATCTCCTTCGCCCTTTCTCTTCACGGTGCCACGAAGGCTCTGACCCTGGCCGGCAAAGTAAGGTCTCTCGGCAGTCTCTTTCTCCTGCTTCTTCTCCTCGTCTGTCTTGACCGGCCTCAGCTCGTACCCAAAGAACAGCTTGTTCGGTGGCAATCGGAGCGCAGCGGGGGCTCCTGTGCGCCGTTTAGGCAGGGCAGTGGGATCGACTGGTACTGGCGTGGCTGGCTTTGGTGTCGGGTTCTTGCTGCCTTTTTTGGTGAGACGTTGCCCCTCACCAAAGAAGTTGGTAGGGGTACTCGTCACAGACGGGGCGATGGCGTTGTAGTTGATGGCTTGAGCCATGGTCCCCTGGCTGTGCAAGACTCCTCCGGTAGGGAGACCGCCACGGGTGCTGCGTGGCGTGCTTGTGCCGCTCTTCTTCTCCGGCTCAACGTAGCCGACGGGAGGGGCAAACTCAACAGACACATCGGTCTCAATCATGCTGACGCCCATTTTGTCGGTCTCTGGCTTGACGTCCAGGACAGCCACGTCGTAGACCTCGTCGTTGTACTCAAAGTTGAAGACGTCGCCTTTCGTGAGAGTCGCGAAATTCCTAAAAGCTCTCTCAAGAACGGCTTTGGGGTCACTGATTTCGAGGAAGTTGACAGACTGGGGTTGCAGCTTGACCATCTTGGCGAGCTCGAGCGAGGTTGTCCGAATCTGAATCATGTCGCCCACTTCCATGCCCAAAGTCACCATCATCTGCAGCGAGTTAGATGCAAGGTCATATCAAGAGGCAAGGCGGGTGTTACGAACCCACTGCGGAATGTACGCTCGTCCTTCTTCGGCGATGAACTCGAGCACACCGGCGTGGGAATGCCTTCCCTTTTCGCCGTTGATCATCTCCATCAGAAGCGGCCACTGCACATGAAGCTTGGAGACCTTGTCGAGAGCCGAGGGCGGGAGGATGATCTTGGAGCCGTAGTTGAGCTCTGGCCGCTCCGAGCCTGGCGCCATGATGACGGGGTAGCATCTGTAGTACTCGTCGAAACGCTGAATGAACGGCCGTCGGGTCTGGCGCGCCATGTTGTACAGGTACTCCGGGTTGCCCGGGTCATAGCCGCTTCCGAAGCTGGAATACTGGAGGAAGTTGTTAGATGCGTGGGTGAGCGAGGGGTGCTTGGCGACAAACCATCTTGGCAGCTCGTCCTGGCGGTGCAGCCTTTCTCGATTAAGCGCCGCGGCTGTGGCAGACTGAGGATTCGAAGCGTCTAGAGTGTGGCGGATTCGCCTCGAGTGTAGAAGCTCACGTGGAATGCGTGCGAGTAGCAACACGCACTCATGCGGCGGGGGGAGTGTTGCGAGAGTCGTGTTGCCTGGGCGTGATGCAGATGAAGCTCCGAAGATGCGGGAGGACAGTGGGGTCTGGTGGCATTAAGGCAGCCTCAGGGAATGACGCAGGCGCAGGTCCCGCCAGGAGGCTTGCCACCGGCTCCATTAATGATCCGCTAGCCAGTTAGCATCCACCGATGGCACCAAGCTTCGCAGCATTTGCGCCGTCACCATCGCTATACCGGTTTGCATCCACAACAAAACCAGGCCTCTTCCTTTTACAGGATACCACGGTTCTGCGAATCCAACCAGAATGGCATCGCGACACTCGGCCGCGCGGCCAAAGCGAGCCGGCGAGAACTTCGCGCGCACGCATCACCACGACAAGGGCAACGACGACGAGACTGACACTAAGCGAGTCAAGTTTGACGTGCGCAACCCGTCGACTCTCGCCCCGGACACGCGTGAAGACGATGCGGTGCTTGATGCCGACGTGATTGGCGGTAGCAGTGCCACAAAGCGTGGCGCTGTAAACCTCGACGGCTACGACAGCGACTCGGATAATGAGACTTTCAACGCAAGAGCAGCGAGTCGCAAGAAGGGCGATGTGGATATTCTGGAGCAACTGGATAACTACAACGCAAGAGGCAGCGACGCCAATGGCAAAGACCCCAAGGCAAACGCCGAAGACGACGACGACGACGACATGTTTGCCCCTGCTGGCGATGAGAAGGCCAAAGAAGAAGCAGACTCTGGCGGCTTTGACAAGACAGGGCGGAAGAGAAAGGACGTGAGGTTCCTCGACGCTTCGCAGATCCATGGTCAAGTAGAAGAAAGCAAGAGTGGCGGGCATGTCAGGTTAGATGAGCGGGAGAGCAGCGACGACGAAGCCGACGTCGAGCTTGCGATTCAAGAGGAGGGATTGGACCAAGAAATTGGTGCTGGTGGCCTGAAGCGCAATGCGCCAAAGCTAGAGGCGTTCAACCTCAAGGCCGAGATGGACGACGGGCAGTTCGATCAGGAAGGAAACTACGTGCGCAAAGCCGGAGACCCCGACGCGGTTCACGACAGCTGGCTGCAAGGGCTCAGCAAGAAGGAGATGAAAAAGGCGGCCGAGGCGCATGAAAAACGCGAGGCTGAAGCTCGGAAGCAGCGCATCCAGGAAGACGGTGTCTTGGTATCAGACCTGCTCAAGACGCTGATACTGCAGCTAGAAAAGGCCGAGACCCCGCTGGAGGCTTTGGCACGGCTGGGGAGAAACCAGACCAAGCCCAAGAAGATACCGAAATGGAAGCTCAAGAAACTCAACAAGGGCGCCGAAAGCATGGACGTGGACGCACACGTCGCCGAGGATCCGGAGCAAGCCCGAATCAAGCAATCGATCGATGTCATCACAGATGCAGCCGACAAGCTGCTCAGCCGCGACTACGAGGAAGTCTACGACCAGGAGAGAGAGGTGCTGGTGCGGGAGTATCGGCGCGAGACGGGTGAGGACTGGGTCGAGCCCGAGTCCCAAGCAGACAAGGAGGGCGGCGGCGAGACGTCCGGGGATACCGTGATGTGGGAGTTTCGGTGGACGGACGGGCGCGATGGCGGAGACGGAGCCACGCAAGGCCCCTTTGACGGTGCGGCGATGAAGGCGTGGCAGGATGCTGGGTACTTTGGACAGGGCGTCGAGTTTCGCCCTGCGGATGACGGTGGCGACTGGAGTCAGACGGCGACTTTTGCGTGATTTTCGTCGCTGCGACACGAGAGCGAGGGAGGAGCCAGAAGGAAACCTTGATTCCACAGACGGCGACGCCATCGGGCGGCTGATTATCATTATACGTTCGACTGAGAGGTCTGAAGATGCACGCACGATGTCGGAAGCAGAGAAGGCGTCTGGGTTGGCGCATGCTCCTGTGGGTACCAACATTGCTGCTGGGCCCTCGATACGCTCGCCAAGCTGTGCTTTTACGGGTTCGATGCGTGCCACGGAAGCGACCGACGAGGATGAAGGATGTCGTCGGCCAAACGAGGCAAGGAGACACGAGAACCGATTCCTGGTGTTCCCGATCGTGGACGGGAGGATGCGGCTGCGGGCGGCTCTGGGGCCACACGGGAGCCGTGAAGCTCCGGACGCAGCCACGATTCGCGCGCGATGCACCCGAGCCGTTGCCGTGCCGCGGACGATGGGCCGATGGACCCCGTGTACTTGCAGTCCACACCATACGGTACATACTCAGCATCTGCAGATGAAGCCATCGCGAACGCGCATGAACAAGAGACACCAAACTCTGCGCCGCGGCTCCATGTTGACTCAGCCGAGTCGGCCAGCCCGCCAGCCCGCCGCGAACGGAGGCTTTGTTGAGTGATTTATCATTGCCATTACACTTTCCGTCACTGGGCGCACTGCTCCCAAGCTGGCTGGCCATACAGAGTACCCGTATCTCTGATAAGCAGCACCACGAGCTCCCCGTCTGTCGCACGGGTACTACCGCGGCGGTACTTGGCCCAGGGCGGCGAGAACCGGGAAACTCGGGTATCTCTCATGTGTTTGGGGCGACACCAAGAGCGCGAGTCCCCGCCTGTTCCGTAAAAAGACGCATTGGGCTCGGGTGGAGCTCGAGAACATTCGTTGTGCATGCTGGAGCTACCGATGGGTTGTCGTTAGCGGGACAACCTTGGTGGAGTGGTGAGATCAGCCGCTTGTGGTCAACCGCTGTGGTCAACCGCTGTGGCTTCAACCTGGGAGCTGCGAGCAGCGGTGTGCCACGAGAGAGCGAGCTGTCCAGCAGGGTCGCCCTGCTGCTGGCCCCAACATAATACAATGCAGAATGTGCCTCATCCGATGCCGCCTTGGTGTTTTAGGTGCTGACGTGCCGTCCATGTTCGTAGCAGCCATGGGCAAGGAAGGCAATTATGTAACCTAGCTGCTACGTAAGGGAGTCGCAATATCCATCCGTTGCGCCTCCCCTCCTCGGAGCTGCCCACGCCTCCATGCTAGGAGGTACCTACATATTATTTTCCCCTGTCCCTCCCTCCCCTCCGTCTTTTCTCTTCCTTTTCCTCCTCCGTATACCACCCCTCACGAGAACCTCATCCTCGCTATCCAACCCCAACCTTCCGGTACGTACGCGACGCAGCTCTCGCCCGTGCAGGCGAGAGCTCCTCTTGCCCCGCCTGCGAAGCTTGCCTGCCCTCTGCCACTCTGCCGTCGAAGCTCCCCCGCTAACGTCCGCAGCATACAAAATGGCTCCCATCAAGGTCGGCATCAACGGCTTCGGTCGCATTGGCCGTATCGTCTTCCGCAACGCCGTCGAGCACCCCGAGATCCAGGTCGTCGCCGTCAACGACCCCTTCATCGAGACCAAATACGCTGTGAGTTTTTGCCGGCTGCTGCTGCTGCTGATGCTGCCCCTCCCCCTCCCCCTCCATGGCCATTCTCGCATTGTTGCCCCTCCTTTTGGCCGGAATCCCCCCAACACGCCTCAACAACACCAGCGTCACCCCGCCGTCATGGAATTTTCTGGCCACGCTATGCTGCCCCTCCATGATATCATCAATGAGCGACGCACCACCAGCTTCACAATTGCTCGTGGTGCGCTCGGTTCAATTCTTGAGAGATGCAACGGCATTGCGGCATTGCCACCAATTCCTTGCGGCTCCATTGACGCGGCCAAGGTGCCCGGGGCCAAGGTGCCCGGCTCAGTCTTGCCTTCTCATGTGAAGCAGACGAGGAGCCGCCATAATTCACAACCTCATCAGCCAATTCACCACGTCTATGCTTGTACGCGCAGTATGCTGACCTCCGTCTCTTCTCCCCGCTGCAGGAGTACATGCTCAAGTATGACTCCTCCCACGGTGTCTTCAAGGGCGACATCGCCGTCGACGGCAACGACCTAGTCGTAAACGGCAGCAAGGTCAAGTTCTACTCCGAGCGCGACCCCGCCGCCATCCCCTGGAAGGACACCGGCGCCGACTACATCGTCGAGTCCACTGGCGTCTTCACCACCACCGACAAGGCCAAGGCACACTTGGTTGGCGGTGCCAAGAAGGTCATCATCTCGGCTCCCTCTGCCGATGCCCCCATGTACGTGATGGGCGTCAACGAGAAGACCTACGACGGCAAGGCCGATGTCATCTCCAACGCCTCGTGCACCACCAACTGCCTGGCCCCCCTCGCCAAGGTCATCCACGACAAGTTCACCATTGTTGAGGGTCTTATGACCACCGTCCACTCCTACACCGCCACCCAGAAGACCGTCGATGGCCCCTCCGGCAAGGACTGGCGCGGTGGCCGTGGTGCTGCCCAGAACATCATCCCCAGCAGCACTGGCGCCGCCAAGGCCGTCGGCAAGGTCATCCCCGACCTCAACGGCAAGCTCACCGGCATGTCGATGCGCGTGCCCACTGCCAACGTCTCCGTCGTTGACCTGACTGTCCGCACCGAGAAGCCCGCCAGCTACGAGGCCATCAAGGCGGCCATCAAGGAGGCCGCCAACGGTCCCCTCAAGGGCATCCTCGCCTACACCGAGGACGACATCGTCTCCAGCGACATGAACGGCAACACCAACTCCTCCATCTTCGATGCCAAGGCCGGCATCTCCCTCAACGACCACTTCGCCAAGCTGGTCTCCTGGTACGACAACGAGTGGGGCTACTCCCGCCGTGTCCTCGACCTCCTGGCCTACATTGCCAAGGTCGATGCCGGCAAGTAAATGCTGCCGTGGCTGGCTATTGCAGGAAAGCCAGTAGGGCGAAAACTGGTTGGTGGCTAGTGGCTGAGACTGAATCAAAATGAAATGCTCGCACCTAATTTCGGTGGAAAAAGTATCAGGACTCGGAAGAACACAAAGTAAAGTACATCCTCCGGGGATGGAGCAGTGGAAATATGTCCCCGGGAGCAATGGCTTAGTGTAGCCATGGAGAATAGACCCGCTCGTCCATCCACATTGCTGTGTCTCGTCGCATGAAAGTGCTTTGTAACATGAGTCGAGCACGTATTCGTTGCATCATGTCATATTCATGGTTTGCCATTTCATCTGAGCTAGGTATCTAACCTGTAAACTCCTGCGTGAATGCCCGCTGTCCTGGCCATTTCGACCTTTCACGCCAGAACACCGGCTCAGGCTCCGGCTGCATGTATAAGCAAGTAGCTGCCGCGCCTCCGCCTTTCTGTAGATCCGGCCATTATAGACGATCCAGTACCGCGTCTCGCGATCATGATGCACCCAGCTGGTGCCGTTGATGGATGCGTCGGGGAAAATAGAGGCAATTTGTCAAAAATAGAGTCGATAATAAGGCGGCCAAGAGAGGAAGACCCAAGATCCTCTAGGTAGGAGAAGAAGAAAACGGAAAAGGAGAAAGTATTTGTCCTGCTCGGCCGGCGGTGCGTCGCGGGGCCGAGGGGGTGGGATATCATCACGTACATGTACAGCAAAAAACAGGAAGAACAGAAAAAGAGGAACTCGCGTCGAGGGTCGGCGGGGCGTTTTGCCGTCCTTCGACCCCGGGAGGCCGAGAGATGAAGGGAGCCGTCGACGAGTGTGAAGGAAGGAAGGATGTGCAGCGGCGGAGGCGACCGTCCTGGTTCCGGTCGTCCTGGTCGCTCGCCCGTCCGCCGTGAGAGTGACAGGTTGAGTAGACAGAGTTTTGGCATCCTTGGTCCAGGTTCTCATAATACATGGTCGACCAGCGCGGGCGGCCGTCTTTGGCGCCCCCGTTCCGTTGCCATGAAAGGCAGGGGTGGCTGCGGCAGGAGATCTCGCCTCGGGGCATGAAGCTCGAGGAGAGGAAGAGAGTCCCGTCGACCCTTCAATCCGTCAACCCTTCAGTCCGTCGACTTGCAGGTGTGTCCGGCCCTGATGGGCCAAAAGTCCCTCAGCAGCGGCTCCGGCGTCCAGTCGACCTTCTCCTCGGAGCACCACCTCCGCAGGATCCGCAGCGCCGAGTCGGTGATATCGTCGACGGTGTACAGGAAGCCGACCTCGACGCGCAGCGCGGGGCTCTCTATGCTCGCGGCGGCCTCCCGAATCATGGGCCACAGCCGCGCCTTCTTGCGCTCCAGCCTGATCAGGCCGTCGAAGGTGACGTACGTCGGCAAGTTGTCGAAGCTCGCATAGCACTTGAGCAGCTCGTCGACGCACACGGCGTGCAGGAGGAGGAGCAGCGCGTGAAGGGGCCGCCAGTTGCCGAGCTCGTCCCTTGAAATCTCGTTCTGCAGGAACTCCAGGAGCGGGAACATGCTGGCCCAGCCGCTGTGGTCGGGTCTCCGGTTCATCAGGTTCCGGCCGAGGTTCTGGGCCTGGAACCCCATGACGAAGGCGATGATGCTTTCCACACTGATCACGTAGCCGAGCTTGACTTTGGATTCGCCCGGCTTGCCCTTCATACTGGTCGTGTTGGGGCTGCGGTGGTTCCTCATGGTAAGGTCCGCGTCATGCTTCAGGCTCTTGCCCTTCCGGTTCAGTCGCTCCTCTTTCTCTGCCAGGGTCTTAATCTCTGGCCTATTAGCGGGGGCATCCTGTCCGTTGGGCCTCCGGTCAATGGGCGCGGGCGCTGTCGGGGTGGCATTGACGGCTTCCCCGGGGGTCTGGGCCAGGGAGTTGCTGGAGCTGACACGAGACATGGCCGTCGACTTTTTCGACGGCGTCGAAGGGGCCGCTGCCACGCGAGAAAGGCTGGGGACATCGGACGTTCGCGGCCGCTTGGCAGCCATGGATTCTGCGGGGGCATCTGCCGAGTTGGCTGGCCTCTTTCGCGCTTGAGCTGGCGGCGAAGCTTCGTCGCTCACCGGGCGAGCGCGTTCTCGTGCTCGCTCTCGCTCTCGCTCTCGTTCGCGTTCCCGTTCGCGCTCCTGTCCTTGGGCATCTTTCCGCCCTGTTGGCGATGCGAGGATCCTCTTGACAGCCTGTCGTAGTCCCTTTGGGATCGAGAGGGACACAATCAACCTCCTGCGGTGGCTGAGTCTGATTGGTTCGTCGTCTTTGTCCGCTGAGGACCTCTTCTTGATCCCCAGCGCGTCGCTGCCGTCCTTGTATCTGTCCTCTATCGACTCGGGCGAGGCCTTTTTCATTCTCAAAAGCTCTGCCTCCACTGCTGGCGGCAGCGTGGGTGACAGTAACGGCGGGATTTCGAGCAACGGCTTGCTCTTCTTGGGTCCAGCTGCCGAGTCTGGCTTCTTGATCTTTGACAACGCTCCCACGTCGCCGGAATCGGAGAGCTTCTTTCTCTCCTTCCTCGGGCCCGAATCGTCGTCAGCAGCACGATTGCGCTCACGATCGTCAAAGCTGAGGTGCAGAGGCGAGAGCAAGGGCGGCACGGATGTTTTCGAGGTATCGGCTTTGGCGGGTGCGGTTCGGTTGCCCGGGTTTGGGCGAACGCCATTGACGGAGTCGCCTCGCGCGCGCGCTCCCGGCGAGGGGTTGCGAGTAGAGCTCATAGCACCCTTGACAAGGGGTTTCCCGTTCGACAACGGGGGGGATGGAGCTGCCTTGTCATTCTTGTGAGGGGGCGCATCTCGTGGGTTGTATTGAGGTCGTTCCTTGCGTTTCTGAGCGTCATCGCGGTTGGAGGTCGGCTTGTCATCGACGGGCCGCCTGTCATCGGGTTTGGGGCGCTTCTGCGGTCGCGGCTCGTCATCTACATCGGCCAGCCGCTTTCGGCCGGCCGGCGATGGAGGTTTAGGGGGCAGTGAAGGCGGTTTGGGGGGCAGTCTAGACGGCGTTAGCGATAGGCATGGGGGCGTCGCGGTGGAGGGTCGTCGTTCGCACCTGGTGTCAACAGCGCTTTCGCGAGGCTGCCGCTGCTTGCCGTCGAGGGACGAGGACGACCGGGGTCCCTGTGGCTTGGGGCCTTCCGGTCTCCTCAAGTCTGGGTTGGGTTTCGGATCTGCGCTGCTCGGGGTCGGCGTTGCTGGCGCCGTGTCTGGGGCTGCAGCCGCGGAAGCAGAAGCGGCGCGTTCGCTCTCCTTCTTCTTCGCAATGGCAGGCTCTGGGGGGGACACGGACGAGGCGGCGCCGGTCTTCTTGTTCTTGTAGTCGCTCAGCGACAGCTTCTTCTTCTTGTCGCCGCCGGCCTTGGCCAGCGCGCTGACCTCGCGAGGGACGGGCTTGGGAGGCTCCTCGCGCATGTCGTAGTAGGACCGCGTGAGCAGGGTGCCGCGATCGGCGTGGGAGACGAGCGTCATGTACTGGAGGCGGGTGTTATGCCATTCCTCGAAGCGCGAGCCGCTGCCGCTGCCGCCATGCGCGGCGTCGTCGGGGCGCGGGCGGAATCGCCAGTGCGGGCTGAAGGACAGGTGATGGGGCCTCTCGGGGAGGATGTGCTGAGACAGCGACTCGACCGTCTTCGCCGCAGCATCCATGGTTCGCGAGCCGTGACCATGCCGGGGACGCGGCAGCTGGCGGCGGTGCGAGGCGCGCAGACGATGTTGATTGCGCGGGCGAGATGGAGAGGGCACAGGGTGGTGTTCTGCCGGCCGAGGTGCGATGAAATGCGCGCGCGCGCTCGTTCGTGCGTGTCGCGGCGCAATGGAGTTGCTGGGCGCTGTCCGGACGGCCGAGGTTGGATGAAGGCGGGCGAAGGTGAGGGTATCCGCGTAACAAAGGAATCGAGATGGGGCCACAAGCGGGCGACGGGCACTGGCCTGACGACGACTGTCGGCTGCACACGAGAGCCGCGCGGAGCTCTCTCCGTCTCCGGTGGCCGACAATGGGTGCGGCGACGAGGCTGTGAAGAGGCGGGCGTCCGCGGCAGGCCAGAAAACAAAATGGCGAGTGAGGGTGTGGCGATTTTTGGGGGTCGGCTGCCGTGCTTGCTTTGCCCTTGGCCCTTTGCAGTGGGAGGTGAAGAGGTGAAGAGGTGAGGAGGTCGTGGCGGGCAGGGTTTCACCGCGGGTAGTGGAGGTGCGACGTGACTTGGACCGAAAGTAACGTTCGCCGGCGCAGCGGTCCAGCTCGGTACCTCGCTGCCGCGCAGGGCCAAAGTCACTCCCGCGGGTGCTGTACTTGGTGCCTACTGCCTGCCTACTGCCTGCCTACTGCCTACGGTACCTACCGTGATGCGGCTGGCGCTGGCGCTGGCGCTGCAGGCAGCGGGGCCTGACTCCGGGGACGGTCCGAAGTCCACTAAAACCGCTTAGGCGGCTAGGCCGCTAGCGAGTCTCCCCTGGGCCCAGGCGCTGGAGCCACCGCCCACAGCAGTGTCCAACACGTTCTCGTGATGGCGTGCCCATCCCATGTCAACATGTCAGCCCCCTCAGCTGGAACCGCCCCTGCAAGCCGCCATCGGACGAAGCTGAATGGATGGCATCCGGGGCGCCAGCAGGACCCTGAAGACTACCGTACTCACCTCTGATAACGGACACAGGTCCTGACAACACCAGACACCCGCGCCCTCTTCCCCCCGTCTCCTCCTGCAGACTACATATTAGCCCGGGCAGGGTTTCGTCGCCATTGACGCCATCGCATCGCATCGGTCCGTCCGTCGGTCCGTCCGTCCATCGCAATGCACGGCTGACACCTCGCCGATGCCCGCAACCGCCCGCCATTCACAATCCACAGTTGGCACAGTGTTCGTCCTTCAGCCCACGTGTACGCCGCTGCCCCGGTCTCTGCTGCCGGGGGAGAAACATGGGGCGTCCCGTTTCACCTCATCAACTTATAAAACAGTCGTGACCCGAGTCATGGTCTCGGTCTGGGCAGAGGAGCCGCGAATGTCAGTCCCCTGCGTAACGCGGTTGGTGATCGGCCAATGCCCAAGGCTACATGGCACGGAACATAGCCTTGGCTCTACAGTTCCAGGTCAGAGTCGGCTGTACATTGCAAAAGCTTTAGACCTGCCACCCGTGCGACTTGTTTTGGCCCAACACAGAGCCTGTAGGCTTACCTCGTGCCAGCACCAAACACTCCATATATGTACGGCAACTGAAGCTCAATTCTTCAACCGATATCAATGTGTACATGAATCAAAACACCTCGCATGCCAACCCCAGCGATCCTCCATCCCGGCATAGGATTGGGGTATACTAGCCGCCATGCTCGCACGCTTCAAGTCCGCGAGCCAAGCTTCGTCCCTATCGACAGGACCAGACAACCCGATTCCGTTTCGAGCGCACCTGTCCGCGTTGGCCTTCCCACGGTGCAACAACCCCAGGATGCATAACCATGCAATGTCAATTTAAGCCTTTTCCGTATATCCGTACGCACCCCGACATCTTTTGTGTCCTGCCCTTACCTTACTGCAGACCACTGGCCACACTGGTGCTGCCATGTTGCAGCTTTCGCCGCTTCATCGCGCCGCCATCGGACACACCGAGTTGAACTTCCATGGATGTGACCCTCGTGTTCAGGTGGGCCAGTTGCTGCAGCACGCCGGTTGGGACCGTAGCTTTGATATGCTCTACAATATCCTTGTAGAGCGGCCTGGTGCTAAAGTTATCCTGCCACTTCTGGACCGTGTACACCCGCTGTTCCAGGTCCTCATTGTAGCTCTTCGCCTCGAGCCGTAAAGCCAGCAAGGTGGATTCCAAAGTCGCAATCCTTTGCCCCTGCAACTGCAACTCGGTGGTATGGTCGAGGACTTGATGACCAAGTTCCTTGATAGACTTGGTGTATTCGGCTTTGAGGTCATTCAGGTCGTTGTGGACCAGAGACGTTGTACTGGCCGTTTGCTGTGATAGGGTCTCAACCGACTCTCTCTTGACTCTCTCGTTGTCGAGGAAGGCTCCCAGTTTCTGTGTTATCTCGTGGACTCGCTTGTCGACCTGCGGCCGAGTGACTTTCAGGATGTGTTCATCCGATATGCTGGCAGTGGCAGTACCGGCAACAGGCAGGTTGCGCTGATCTTGTTGGCTTGGCTTCGAGACCTGCGTAACCCTTTTCTCGAATTCCTCGGGGGAGCTGTCCGCTGCTAATTTTGCCACAGCTTCCTCCAACGTCTTTATGGTTGAATTGGCTTCCATCTGCTGGCTTGCTTGCTTATTGATTGAACTTTCATGAGCATCGATCTTTTGCTCGACCTCTTGGATGCATAATGCAAATTTGCTGATATCTTGGTTCTGTATGCTCGACTCAAGGCATCCGATAGCTTTGGCGACCGACAACAGCTTGTGTCTGGTCTTATCGCCTGGTTCAGCCCCAAGGTGTGACTGTTGCCCATCGCCGGGGCCCTCGGCGGCAGAAGACATCTTGTTGTCGAACATCCGCAAGGCTTTTTCAACCTCGTCTCGGGTTACGAGACTCTCTGTTGCTTCTTGGATCTTCGTAGTGAGTTTGGCCATCTGTTTGGCCTGTACCCTTGCCCCTTCAAGAGCACTGTTGTCCTGGTCGGCTTTTGCAGCCTCTTGCTGGTCAACTCGCTTGCTAACGTCGCTCATGGCGTCGCTCATGGCGTCGAATTTTCGTCCGAGTTCGTCGAGCCTGGACTCTAGCCGGTCGTTTCGGCTCTTCTCCATGGCTAATTGCGCCTCGAGTGCCGCCGTTTGCGCCGTGCGCTGGGCAGTTTCTGATTCAAGCTGCGTTTGAATCGTCTTCTTGGTCGCGAGGGCTGTCTCGGAAATCGCCTTTGCGACGCCGGTTTCAATTAATCTTTGCAGAGCAAGCAGACGGGGCTCAATGTCTGGCGCTGGCTTCTCCTTTGCTTCGCCGTCTATTAGTTTCAGCTTGGCGTTTTCATCAACCACGTATCGCTTGAGTTTCGGCATAAGCAGTTGCATCGCTGCTTGGAGCTTTTCATCCGCGGCTTCGACTCGCGAGCAGCATCTGGTTCGATCTTCGTCGGCTTGGTTTCCCTGCAGTTTGATGGTCTCGAACGCGCTGGCAAAGTCGCTGTTGGTCGCACTGCACCGAGCTGCGTCGGCTTGCAGCCTTTTGGACTTCTTGTCGGCGCTGTCTCTCTGCATGTACCAGAAGAGTCGCTCACAGACAAGGTCCAATACTCGCTTGAAATGAGCATCAACTGAGTCATTGGTCGGGGGGGCCTTCGGCGGCTTTGATGGTGCGGGAGCGGGAGAGCTCTTGCCAGACGCTGCGCAGTGTTGGTGTTGGCCGATAGATGAGTTCAGTATTGCACTTACCTCGCTCCGAGACCGCATCGTTCCGAGTGGAAAGGGATGCTGCGGGGCTAGACTCCCGAACAGGAGACGAGTCGCTCCCATCGCGGGCATGGGGACGGCGTTCTCTGGGTCGGTCGCCAGAGTGCCCTGGGCCGTAGTGAACGACACCCCGACGGCTCGTGTCAACGGAGTAGGGACGGTCTCTGTCCCTTGGCCTGTCTCTGTCCCTGTCTCTGTCCCTGTCTCTGTCCTTGTCTCTGTCTCTGTCTCTGTCTCTGTCTCTGTCTCTATCCCTTTCCCTTTCCCTTTCCCTTTCCCTTTCCCTTTCCCTTTCCCTTTCCCTTTCCCTTTCCCTTTCCCTCTCCTTTTCCCTTTCCCAATCCCAATCCCTGTCTCTGTCTCTGTCCCTGTCCCTATCCCGTGGTGCATCCCTTGGTTCTTGCCGGAAGCGGTCGTAGCCGCGGTTGAAATCGCTGCTCATTGCACTGCAATGACGAGAGCCAGAGAGCTCTGGCTGAACAATCGTCTCAGGTTGCGATGGGAGCTTGACAATGGTTGGAAAAGCTACGCAGGCGGCACTACGGCGAGCCGCTGCGATGACAGTCTGGAAGAGTGCGGCAGCGTTTGTTTGGTGATGAAAGTAATCCGTACTCGCTCGAAAATAGCAACCTGCGTCACCCAGGGTGGCTGGCGGTGAGCAAGCGGTGACCCGCCACGGCGGTGGAAGAGCAAACAGGTTGCCCGCGCAACGAGACGGGAGCGTAAGAAAACAGAGGGGAATGAATGCTAGGCTGCAAGCGCCCCAACTCGAGAAAGAGTCCGGCTGTCAACCGGGAGCGAGCATAACGATTCTGTGAGGTTCGGTGCAGCTCTGGGAAACGAGCGTTGCCCGGAGAGGGGGGTGGGTGGAAATGAAACCCCAGGCAGCAGACCAAAGAAAAACCGCGGCGGCAGGCCGTACACGCCTTGCAGCGCCAGTGGCGCCTGTGCTTGTTGCAGAAGCTGCAGCTGCACTCTGCTTTCCACGCGTCTTACAATGAACAATGACCAAGTTGGAGAGGCGTGGAGAAGCGCGAGGAGTGGGATTGGAAATGCCCGTCACGGCAGTTGGTCGAGGAGTATGCAATGCACGCGAGCTGTGTTGGGCCCCGACTAACAAGCTTCCCGTCTCTGCCTTAATTCTGTGGTGCTCGTCACATGCCCCGCGCTTATTAACCATTCGCTGCCACTATAAACGCCCAACCCAGCCGCTGCGGCGCTTCGTACATGCAGAGTACCGCTAGGTACCTAGGTACTTCGCTCCTTACGTACTGCGTCTCCTCCTGGTCGTATTTTTCGAAGGGCGAGCTACCAGACGAGGCTTCACGAACTCGACACCACACCACGACGCAACCCCAGTCATCGCGCCGAGGAACAAGCACCATGGCTGCAGTAAGTCCGGCAGCTGCCTTCACACCGCGATGCGTCCGTGCCAGGCTAATCAATTGCCCGAACGTTGCAGCCACTGATGACCGTGTCCGACTCCAAGGACCTTCGAGGTCTCAACCTCATCGCCGCGCACTCGCACATCCGCGGCCTCGGCGTCGATGCCACGAGCCTCGAGCCTCGAGCCTCGTCGCAAGGTTTGGTGGGGCAGGAGAAGGCGCGCAAGGCCGCCGCGGTCATCCTCCAGATGATCAAGGATGGCAAGATTGCCGGCCGCGCTGTTTTGATCGCCGGTCCCCCAAGGTGAGCAAGCCACCTCGAAGCGAACCCAACTGCTCTCCTATCCCCCCCCTCCCCGTGCGGGCGCGCGCTGACGGACTGCAGCACCGGAAAGACTGCCATTGCGATGGGCATGGCGCAGTCCCTGGGCCCCGATGTCCCCTTCACGTCCCTCGCCTCGTCAGAGATCTTCTCCCTCGAAATGTCCAAGACCGAGGCCCTCACCCAGGCCTTCCGCAAGTCAATCGGCGTCCGCATAAAGGAGGAGAGCGAGATTATGGAGGGAGAGGTCGTCGAGATTCAGATTGACCGGAGTGTCACCGGGAGCGCCAAGCAGGGCAAGCTGACCATCAAGACGACCGACATGGAGGCCGTCTACGACATGGGAAGCAAGATGATTGATGCCATGACAAAGGAGCGCGTCATGGCTGGCGACATCATCTCCATCGACAAGTCCTCGGGGAAGATCACGAAGCTCGGACGCTCCTACGCCAGGTCCCGAGACTACGATGCCATGGGCGTCGACACCAAGTTCCTGCAGTGCCCCGACGGAGAGCTCCAGAAGCGCAAGGAGGTTGTGCACACCGTCACTCTTCACGAGATTGATGTCATCAACTCAAGGACGCAGGGCTTCCTTGCCCTCTTCTCGGGCGACACCGGCGAGATCCGCAGCGAGATTCGGGACCAGATCAACACCAAGGTCGGCGAGTGGAAGGAGGAGGGCAAGGCCGAGATTCTCCCCGGCGTGCTGTTCATCGACGAGGTGCACATGCTCGACATCGAGTGCTTCTCCTACATCAACCGCGCACTGGAGGACGAGCTATCTCCCGTGGTCATCATGGCCAGCAACCGGGGCCACTCGCGCATCCGAGGCACCGACTACCGCAGCCCTCACGGCCTGCCCCTCGACTTCCTGGACCGTGTCGTCATCGTCAACACGTACCCATACTCGTCCGAGCAGATTGAGCAGATCCTCGCCATCCGCGCCCGGGAGGAGGAAATCGACGTCTCGCCCGACGCGCTGGCGCTGCTCACCAAGATTGGCCACGAAGCCGGCCTGCGGTACGCCAGCAACCTCATCAGCACATCGCAGCTCCTGTCTGCAAAGCGAAAGGCCAAGCAGGTCTCGATCGAGGACGTGCAGCGCAGCTTCAAGCTCTTCTACGACCCGGCCCGCAGCGTCAAGTTTGTGTCCGAGTCGGAGAACAGGCTGATTGGCAACGACGGCGCCGTGGACTTGTTCGTAGCGAACGGTAGCGCCGAGACGATGGATCTGTGCTAGAGCGGAGAGTGGTTGGGGCCTTTCTTTTATTATGCGAGAGCTGGACGGCGTTTTATTTGGTAGCAAAAGGATGTTGATCCGGGGGTGGATGTAAGGGAATTTGCCACTGTACCATAATTCAAGATTTTGGCGTCAAGTGGAAGGTCTACAAGCAAGACAAAGACAAATTGGACAAGCAATCCGTTACCAGCGGGTGAGTGAGTGATGGGGCTGATGAGCACGAGGTTGAAGGCGGGCCTCCGGCGAGTACAAATAGTAATATATCTACCTGGAGCCAGACGGTAGATAACCAATGTCTTTTTGAACGAAACGACAGGATACTACTGGATCCTCAACCTCCTAGGCATTCCCGGAAACCGTACTCGAGGACGCACGTCTCCCCCGGAGCCCTGCCATCCACCTACACGCCAAACTCCAGGGCCTTGACAATGGCCGCCTCACTCTCCGCCCACGCCTCGGCGTCTGCTCCGCCGTCCTACTCTTCGCAACCACGTCGGTCACGAGGTGGGAACACGAGAATCATCACACCGACATCGCGGTGCCGCAGACAAATAACGAAAATCAGCGAACCAACAGTCACGGCAAAGGAGAGACGCATGGTTCCGCAGCCAGCCATGTACAGACCTCAAGCGCATGGTCGCGCAGAATATCTCGGACACGTCCATTCGACGATCGAAGCCTTCGTGATTCATGCTTTCGACTGTGTTATCGAGGCCGTGGCCTGGTTGCTTTGTACGGAGTCGAGGCCGTCGCTTGGAACAGATGGGGTAATAAGAGGAGAACCGGTTTGGTCTCAAGAAGCGCTTTTATACTGGCAAGCGCGTATCTAGGCAGCCATTGTAAGCGCTAGCCGCGTCAAGAGATTGTGAAAGTGTGACTATGCCTTGCATCACCTTCCTGTGGTTGGGTTGCTGCCTTGCTGGAGATGAACATGCTGCCACAAGCGTGGGTCGATAGCGTTTTATTCCGAGATCAGTATCAAACTGTCACCGTAATCATATCTCCCTCATCAGTCCCTCGTACAATATCTATCTCACAGGGATATGAACGTCGACTCGCTCTTTGGCCCAATTTTATCCATTACATGGTATCGTCGCAGCCCCTGCGTTGCACGCCGCCAATTATATTCCTTCCAATTTGTGCAGAAGCCATGTATGCCCCTGTCCGTGAGGGCAAAACGCCATGCTATCCGGCCATGGGATTCCAAGTCCCGTTCATCAAGAGAAAACTGCCCGAGAAAAGGCGTAAGCCAGCTGAACCACCGAGGCAATATCATTACCCAGTGATGGAGGCCAGCTGAGCCGACAGGGTCTTGTTTCCTCGAATCAGCTCCTCCAGCCAGTCGGCAGCCATCGTCAGTGTGGTGCTTTTGCTGAAGCCGCCGGCCCTGAGCCCGGGAACAAGCTCGCCGAGGTCGTCGAATCCTTCCTTGATCAGAGTGCGTCGCTTTTGCTCACTTCGGATGTGGTTTTCTCGTTTCTGCTCCTCTGATAGATTCTCACGCGGTGGCTTTGTTCCATTCACATTTGACTTTCGCCGCCGGCCGTTGAATCCCCCATCCGATAGTGGCGACGTTCCACTCCGATCCGACTTTGGCTTTCTCTTCTTGCCGGACCTTGAAGAGTTGGCGTCATCGTCGTCGTCGTCTGCAGACTCCCTGATGTTCTTGCTCTTCCGCCTCTTCCGCGGCGGCGCGTTGCTATCCTCCTCTCTCTTTATGTGGACAGAGCCTTCTCGGTTGTCGACGGCACTGCGGCTGTTGGTGGGGCTGCCTGGGCGGCTGTTGGGGGAGCTCTTGCTGACTTCTAGACACTCGAGGCACTTGAGCTGTATTTGCTGCTGTGCCTCGACCGACTCCTTGTTTGGCTCCGGCACGTAGCCCTGCGGGGGGCCGAAATTCGCGTCGGATCCCCACTGGAAGTCACTGACGGCCACCTTGCGGTGTGGCGTCCGTTCTTTGGGTCCCCACATCCATTCTGTGAAGGTGTTGTCGTGCTCGGTGACCAGGCTACTCTTTCGATTCTCTTCCTTGAACTCGTCCAACGGCTGGTGGCGAAGATGTCCGACGGGATACCCGACTGGCCGGCGGGACGGATCGGTGCTAGCCTTGGAGACACTGCCGCGGGAGTTGGAGCCATTCTGAAGTAGTGTGGCGGCGGCGTTGAGGACATCATCGGAATGCCGCTGCTGGTACGATTGTGGCTGGGGGGCAGGCGGCGGCGGCGGAGGAGGCATGAGATGTGACCCAGACATCATTCTCTGGAGATCCAGTTGGTCGTTGTTATTATTGCTATTGCTGGTTGAATAGCTCTGGTCGGCCGGCGAGTCGAGAGACCCGGACTGCGGGCCGAACGAGGTGGTGGTGCCCATGAACTGAGGCGGGAGGTCGAGCCAGGCATCGCTGAAGTTTAGGCCCTCGCCAAACGACGGCATATTGTACTGGTTCGCCGTCATGTCCTCGAAGAAGGAGCTAAGGAACTTGCTGTCGGTCTCGGACAGGAGCGGCGCCCCAGGCGCGGGGTCTGGGGCGTCGAAGAGCGATTCTTGGGTTGGGTCAACGGCATCTAGGTCATCTCAGTCAGTCAGCGTCCTTGTGCCGGAGCCGGAGCGGTCGGGGAGGGCATACAGCCAAAGGGTAGCAGAGGGTCGTCGGACTCGGGGTGCGACGAACCCATCCTGGGAGCGTGCTGCACGGCGAGCATGGGGGCGTCTTGCGGTGGTCGTTCGGTGCGACTTGTTCGACGCGGAGGGCCGGAAGAAGCGGTTTTCGCAGCGGTAGCGGAATGGTCAACAGGCAGCGGGCTGAGCGGCGTCGACGTCGTTGCGATCGTTTGCTGCCATGTACCGAGTCTGGGCTGTTGCTGGAAGACGGTCTGAGGATCCTGGCACATGCCAAAGGGGAGCTGGGGAAATCCGGGGTAGTGGGCGAGGTGAAGGGGTGGTCGCGGATCGTGGGACGAGGGTTGTTAAAGGGACGGAGGCGGGCGGGCGGTTTGGAGGAGGAGCCAAGCCCGGAGGTGGGGCGAGCCGCCTTGGTGCCACTTCGAGCATGTACTCTGTACGTATTTCGCCGTAGCCACACCAGGAAGAGGCACGGTTTGGCATTCGGCACCACTTTTAGGGACCTACATACGGGCTAGAGACGCCGGTAGGTATGCCAGCTGGTGGGCAAGCTCGGTAGGTTTAATGCCGTCTCCTCCATGTCCTCCACTGTCTGGTATTTTCTTGCGAGGAGCGGGGCGCGCGCCCGTCCGTGGCCAGTCGCCGTCGGCTTGGCCAGGAGCAGACGGTCGTGCTCGCAATGGCGAACAGCGTCACCGGAAGGCATGTATGAGATGAGAGGCCGGAACGAGAGGGGATAGATGACGGGTGGGCTGGAGGGATGGTGGATGCGTTCCACGTTGCGGCCTGTACGGGCTGTACAGACGGTCACAGTCCGTGGTAATAAGACGGAGCCCTACTCGTAGACGGCGCCATAGCGCCATAATCAGGCTACCCCTGTCGCTCCCGAACCGCACTGCCAGAGTCCAGTGTCGTCGGTGGCAGCGAGTCGCAAGCAGCCAGGCCGCCCCAGGGCTCCCCTTTTCCCCGGGTTTGGCAATATCCGTATATAGGGGCTCACAGGCTCTTTCTGAGCCCCGTCATTGCCTTCTACCTGCCGCTGATTGGCGCACGTAGCCCGGAGCTTCCCGTCTGCCTCGCACACCCCTGTAGAGCGATAGCACGGGGACGGCGATGACGGTATTCCCATAAGCGACAATCACATGCTTTGCGTTCGTCCACCATCCACCATCCACCAGGTGTCCAGACCGAGCGGCCCAGATGCCGGCTTGTTCCACATCGCCATCTTCATTCACCCGTTCCGCTAGGCTGCGCTCAAGCAGTTGGCCGCGAGGTGCACAGGCTCGTATTCTCGCCACCAGCTTGTCGTTGAAGACGTACGAGCGCTTTTGCTTCTTCAGTCTCGGTGCAGGAGGGAGCCTGCCAGCTGCAGTGTTGGTCGATGGTTCCCTGCGGTTGGCTGCCTGCGGCAGCGAGCCCATGCATGAGGCCAGCCAAGTCGCGTGCCCAGCGGCAGCATGCAGACATGCAAATAGTTTTGCGTGGGCGGGCAATTTCGGCGTGCCCCCATGCACGGCTGCATGCAAGACTGCATTGACAGGCGTCGACGATTCGCCACGATGCAACGCTGTCGGCCATTCCGGTCCGGTGCCCATTGCAAGTGTGTCAAGCCACTGACACCTCATTCGGATTCACGCCGCAGTCCTGCGCCGGCCGAGTGCCCATGACTCCGTATCCGCAGTTTGATCCGTACTCGTAGCCGATCTCTGGTGTCCCGTCGTTGCCCCTCGGAGGGGCTGCCGGATTCGACATCGCGGGGCCGAGGGCTCTGGGCGATTGGTGTTGAGGCTCTCCACCTCTGTGTCTGTCCTGCCTCTCCTGGCACGCTGGCGCGGCCAAGCTCGTCTCAGTTGGACGTGCCTGTGGTTGTTGTGTACGGAGGTCTCCGTCGTGCATATCCCGGCGTCTCTGTCTCCGTCACGTGGCACGGTGTCGTGTACGTACCTCGTCCCTGTTCACGGATCACCAGCGGCGCGCGGCGCTACTGACGGATCGCGTCTGGCGGCCTGGACTAAACGCCAGCTCTGGCAAGTCGGCCGAGCGCCCCATCCCTCCATCGCGGCCATCTCCAGTCTCCAGCACCCACTGAACCAGAAGCAGCTGGATGGCCGTGGCCCTTGAAGCCGCCACTTTCGCAGCAGCAGCAGCCGAGGCTTGTGATCCGTCGACCCATTGCCGGCAGCTGGCACCTAAGAAGGCCGCGGTGCCTGTTCGGGCCATGCGAGGACAAGCCACGACGACTGACAGCTCTTCCAGAATGCCGCCCGTCTGCTGTCCCACGGCACGGTGCTCCATATTCCCTGTCCCGGGCGTTGGAACAGCACCAGCACCAGCACCAGCAGCGCGAGCTTGCCTCGGGGCACCGCTCCGTCGCCCAGTTCTCCAGGCCACAGGTGCTTCTCTCGTGTCTCACTCCCGACATCTGGACGTTGCACGGCACCGTGTCGCCCGGCAGGGGTGTCGTCGATGACAGCTCCAGTAGCCAACCGCCGTGCTCCGCGCTGCTGAACTGTCCCGACCGTCCTGTCCTGTCCTGTCCCCGTCCCACGTTTTACGGGTTTACCCTTGGCCAGGTGACACGCAGGGAACGCCTTGCCGCAGCTGCCGTCGAGATCAGCCCGGTTTGTACCGACGCTAACGTCGTCGATTGAGTCCGTGGGTCGTGTCTTGGGTGCGTTGCGCTGCGTCGTGGCGTGTCGCGGTGCGTCGTGTCGCGTCGTGCTGCCTGCATAGTACGCCCGCACTTTTTCGCAAGACTCGCCCGAGATGCAGCAGCAACGACAAGGGACAAGGTCCGGAGGTGGTGGAGGCGCCTTTCTGCAGCTTCGCTCGCTCCCGCCAGCCTTACGCCCCCTCGTCCGCGCCTATCTGCTGGGCTATGTCTCAGCCGTGGCTCCGCGCTTGTTGACGTTGGTCCTCCAGCATCTGTCGCGCCGGAGGACCAAGAACAAGAGGACGCTGCCCGCCGAGGTCGACGAACGCACCTTTGTCGAGTCCGTCGTCCACGTCCTCCGCACCGGTCTGGAGCCGCAGCGCTTCCCCACGTTTTGTGCCGTCCTGGTTGGCGGATCTACGCTCCTACAGGTCTGACTCCCAGTCCCCCAGTCCAGTCCCGCCCCCAGATCTGTACATCGACGTCCCCCGCATCGGCCTTGTGTGGAGTTTCAGGCGTCGTCCATGGTCTCGCCCGGCGGCTCGGAGCAACTGCAACTCTCCTGTGTATTTTTAGCGCAAACTCAACGACGGCAACTCTAGCTCTCTAACTTAACATTTGCTGACTTGCGAGGCTCCGAATTCAGGAACCCTTGAAGCGCATCATAGCTCGTGTCGCCAAGGGGCTTGGCGACACCGCTCGTTTGAGGTAGGCGATGCAACAATTCGGGTTTGGTAGAGTCCCCAGCAAGAGCCGGGCTAACATGGGTGCTCACCAGGGTCGCGAGATGGTTGGCGTCGTTTGTCGCCGCGTGGTTCAGCCTCCGGCTGCTGCAATCGAAGCAGGGCTTGCCGCGGAGAGACTCGACTTCTGCTGCGGCAGCACGGGCTGACCGTGAGACCGGGAGTCGAAAGAAGTTTGCTGGCCGGACGCTTGACCTGACCCTGTTTGCCGCCACCCAGGCCGTGGATGTCATCGTGGGCGAACTGTGGTCGAGACATCGGGCTCGGCGAACGGCTGCCCTGAAATGGACCAAGGTACGAACACGCCACTCTTTTCCCAGGTGCCCTTGATAGATGGCCGGTGGCAGACAGGGCTTACTCTAATCGAATCTTTAGGGGGAGCAATTCGTCTCCCGGATGGTTGATCCTCTGGCCTTTGTCGCGTCATGTGGTCCCATTATGTGGGCGTGGTTCTACTCCCCAAGAGAGCCTTCCCAGGGGCTACAACAAATGGATTACGTCGGCTGCCCACGTCGACCTGCGGCTCATTGAGGCTCTTCGGCGGTGCAGGACCGGCGAGCTTCGATACACCGAGGAAACGGGCCAGGCAACTCTGCTGGGGGGCATGTGCAAGGACTACGACCTCCCTACGAATGGGGCGATCCCGCCAAGGTGGTACCCTTCCCGTGCGACATTGTCCACATGGGACGTGGCCCCTCATGCGAATACCACGCATGGCGTCGCTTCTGGCTGTCGTGGCGATGGGCCATGTACACGTACCTCCCTCTCGCCATGGCCCTCCAGCTTCGCAAGCCCACGCGCAAGAGCCCCCTCCTCGCCCTCCTCTCCGCCTCCCGCTCGTCCGCCTTCCTCGCCACATTCATCACCCTCTTCTACTACGGCGTGTGCCTCAGCCGCACCCGCGTCGGCCCGCACCTCATCGGCAAGGACGTCCCGTGCCGCCAGCTCATCGACAGCGGGCTCTGCGTCGGCACGGGCTGCTTCCTCTGCGGCTGGAGCGTGCTCATCGAGACAGCCAGCCGCCGCAAGGACATGGCCCTCTTCGTGGCGCCGCGGGCCATGGCCACGCTGCTGCCGCGCCGCTACGCAGCCGACAAGCAGTGGCGCGAGACGCTGGCCTTTGCGGCGAGCACGGCCGTCGTGTTTGCCTGCGCGCAGGAGAACCCGCGGCGGGTGAGGGGCATGATGGGTGGCATCCTGGGCTTGACGATGCGCAAGTAGGGGGCTGTGTTCAGATGAGCTCAGCTCAAGTAGCCTATTTGAAGGTCTGTTAACAATGGAGCAATGTGTACGATGGTGGAAGTAAGACGGGGGAAAGAACATGGCGAGCTTCCAAACAGAGCGCGACCTCGCTGCTCTTCACATCAGAGATTAATACACGCCGACAGAAGGCAACGCCGTGGTCGTGAGCGGGCTGTGAGCCATCTTAGTTCCCATCAAGAGTGTTATCAGATACAGTCTACCAGTATGCCGGCCCACTTCTCACTCCTCATCCGTCTCTATTCATCCCCCCGCCCGACCTCAAGACTTCCACCACGAACAAATGCCCAGCACAAACATGCACGCCAGGATATCCGCCCTCACCGTCGTAAAGATCTGCCCGTAGCGCAGCGCCACCGTCACGTACCCCTTGAACGGCTCGGGGATGAAGCCGATGACGGTCCACAGCATGCCGGGGGGCGGCTGGCGGCCCTTGTCGAGGAAGAAGCGCGAGGTGAGCAGGACAGCCTCGCCGGTGGCGAAGATCCAGAAGAAGATGCGCTTGTGGTGCTCGTTGGCGTCGTCCTCGGCGGAGAGCTGCGCGTGCGCGAGGGCGGCGTGCTCGCGCTCCAGCTTGGTGCCGGAAAAGGGCGTGAGGAGGGTGACATAGAGGCCGAGGCTGAGCGCGAGGAGGGCGTGCAGCAGCCGGAAGAAGGAGGTGTAGCCGTCGGGGCGGGCCGCCGGCTGCTGCTGAGGCGGCATACCAGGCATGTTGGGCATGCCCGGGAAGGGGGAGGCGCCGGGAGGGAAGCCAGCGCCGCCGCCGCCGCCCATCATCTGGGCCATCATCTTCATGAGGGGGTCGTCCTCCATCGCGGCGCCGTTCAGGCCGGGGACGGGACTGGGCGACGGCGAGTTGCTCTGGCCGGGGCGGTCGAGGCCGAGCATCATCTGGCGGAGCTGGGCCTCGGAGATGGCTCCCTCGGGGCCCAGGGCATCGCCCCGAGCGGTCGTCTTCGGGGCGTAGAAGTGCTGGGAGATGTCGACCTCGTCGGGGTCGGCAGGGGGGTGCGCGGGCGCCGCGTCGGGCGCGAACGCCTCTCCCGAGACGATAGGGCTCGCCTGTTCGGTCTCTGAGAGGCACGCATTAGCAACTGGGGATGCGAGGACGGGGACGGCCCGAGCACGCACCGCCAACGACCCGCCCGCCGATGCCGGTGATCTTGTTCAGCCTGGCCGAGCCGCCGGCCTTGATCTTGGCTTCGCGGCGCTCCTTGCGCAGCCGAGCCTGCTCGGCGGCGCGCTGGGCGGCGGCGTCGCTGGACATGGCCGCTGCGCTCTCGGCCATGGCGGATTCCGTGTCGAGAGCCCTGCGGGTGCGGATGGGGGAGAGGGAGCTTCGGCTGTGGATGATGCCAGGTCTTGTCGGTGGCGGATGCAGGTCGTGGTTGGAGCTACGTCGAGCTGAGGTGTGGGCTTCACACCTCGACCGGCCCCACTGCGACTCCAAGCGGAGACCACGACTTACACCTCATTCCCTCCACCCACACAAGCGGCAGCATCGACAACCTGACGTCTGCGCGCAGCCCGTCGACACCTCGCAGACCTTGGAAGCAATTCAGTGCATCCGTCTCCTCTCTCTCCCGCGTACGCAATCCCGATCCCCCGCACGGCACGCCTCTCCCCCAGGCACCCCGCTCGAAAGCCTCTCGACTCCATGCGCCGAGGCATTCCCGACTGCTGGTAGCGCTGGGTTCGAACCACGTCACAGCACGAAGCCAACAACACCACATCTACGCAATAGAGGCAAAAGGAACACATGGCAGGGTACAGAGGCATTCAAAAAAGACGCCCGAATTTATTGCGGCAAAAAAAGCTCAAGGCCGCAAAAAAATCGTCATCTGGGAGTAAACCAGAGGACAGAGCCATCTCATCACCGCCCGAAGCAGAGTGCTCCGAGCCCTCGATGCTACGGGCGCTCTATGTCTCTGACCTTGGCCATTAGACCATGCCGCATGAATGAAAGGTACTACGCTATTCGGCCATATAAAGTATTGAACAGCTCTGCGGTTGCCGGGTGGCTGGCCACTGAACAGCTGTCGCGGCACGTGCTGTGAGTGCCGTGAGCCCCTGGCAACAGTAACTCTGCAAGCTTCTCCCAGTGGCTCGAGCTTGGCAAATCTCGGCGCATGAGGATCCATCTCGCGCCGTGGTGAGAAAGTAACTCCCAAAGAAGGCGAGTTGCATCCAAACTTGCCGAGTGTAGATGTCAGTCTCCACCGCCCTCGACAACCAAGGAGTTTTGGTTTTGGAGTCACTCAGCGCTACACCGGCGTCAGAGCAACTGAATGTACCAGTCATTGTGCACAGAGTTATCTTGCCACTGAAGTATATACTACAGGGTTTCCGGTGGCGCAATGTAGTCCTCTCGATACCGAAGAGGATGCGGCGTGCGGTTCGAATATGGCGGCTAGGGTCGGCTTTTCCAACTCAAGCTCGGATCTTGGAGCAGTCTATACTTGCAGACATAGAAAAAGGTGTTTAGCAGTACATAAAAGTCGTGTTGTCTGGTAAGGTGGCTGAGTGTTGTGCTACATTGCCGTCACGATGCCAGCGAGACCAGTCCCAACAAGCTCGTCGCAAGTCATGTTATGAAAAATCAGAATGTACTTCAAATACTGCGTTCTCATTCCATATACGAATACTTCCCTTTCGTCTACTCGAATGAACCATAACCCCACGAGCATCACCCCCTCTACATGATTCATCCCACTCGTTTCCGCTTCGGGTTGCGCTGCAAATCAAGGTCGGCTCCTGCGGCGCTAAATTGATCCCATCATCATTAAGGCGTAGCCTTGCTCATGCTGATCAGTCGCTTCACTCCAACCTGCACATCTAGTTAGCACCTTATTCAACTCGATCGAGGAGGGCATATCGTACCATCCAGTTACCGCACTCCTCCGTCTTATCTCGCTGGATCTCCACCTGGAACCTTTGGGCTGCCGCATAGTCCTTGGACTGAATAGCCTCGGCCAACTGTGTGAGTTGCTCAATTGTGGGTGGCAGAACAAGCTCCTCGTTGTTCAAGTGGTCGAACAAGAGGTTCAACCGCTTCTGCGTATCCTTCACCTGAGGGGCAAACGTCGCAGGAGCCTTGGAGGCCACCCGCTGCATATCTTGTCCGAGGATCTCAACCAATCGCTGGGCGTTCGCGGGGATTTGTGATCGATCGCCAGGGGGATGCCTCGCCTTTGGAGGTGGTGCGGATGCCTTCGGGGCCGGAGGGGGAGGCGTAGGACCCCCCATCTGCGGCGGACCTGTTGGCGGCGGTCCTGTTGGCGGTGGTCCTGTTGGCGGCGGTCCCGTTGGCGGTGGCCCCTGAGGAGGCGCAGAAGGCTGGCTCTGCACCGCCCCGTAAGGCGACGCCGCGTACTGGCCTTGAGTTGCCTGCATGGGAGGAGCCCCGTATTGGTTTACAGGAGGTGGTCGGCTGGCCGGGCCCGGAGGCGGCGGCATGGAAGCAATAGGAGGGCGGCCGGGCTGCTGTTGTTGCGCTGACGGTGCAGGGGCATACCTGTTGGACGGAGGAGCTCCTGGCGGAGATGCATTGTAGGGTGAAGCCGTTCGAGCAGCCACCTGGGCAATGGGTGACGGTGCGGCGCCGGCTTGCGGCGCCGGCGGCGCGTACTGACTGGTAGCAGTTGATGATGGTCGTGGTGGTGGTGCCTGGAAGGACTGAGGCGGTCCGGCCAGAGGCGACTGAACACGGGGCGGAGCCGGGCCCTTGGGAGGCGGCGCAGGCGGGCTCGCACGCTGTCCGTACGGGACGGGTTGTGGAGGGCTAGATGTGCTTTGTTGTCCCGGGAAAGGTGACATAATGGGAGTAGCGCTCGGTGTGGGCCGGCGCGGCACGGCCTTGGTTACGAGGGGAACGTCGTTCCAGTTGTCCATCTTCTTTGATTGGGACGGTGGAGGCTGAGATGGAGTTGTGTTCCTCGGGGGAGGGCCACCCATCAGAGGCGGCGCCATTGCGCCTGGGTATCCGGGTTGGGTTGGTGGTTGGTAGCCTCCCTGAGGCTGGTACGGGTTCTGCGGCGACATGTACTGTTGGGGCTGGGCCATAGGTGACTGGTTCTGGCTCATGCCGCCGTATGGGTTGGCAGGGGGCATGACCGGTCCGGGCTGAGAGGGCTGGTAACCAAACGCTGGCTGCGTTGCAGCCGGCTGACGTGCAGCGGTAGTCTTGGCGGTGGGTTTCTTCGTTGCCATTCTGACACGACTCCTCGCAATCTCGGCGGCGGGATAGTTTGATGGCAACAAGTCCAGGTATTTCTGGGCCACCTCCAGCTGTCCGTGTCCAGCAAGGATATCGGCATACTCCGTGTACTTGTCGTATAGCGTCGCCAGCTTCCAATGCGAGCTCTGGCCCTGTTCGCTGTCCTGGAATTTGGTGACGTGGCGGAAGATGGTCACTTTCTCGATGAAGTTTTGCAAGGACCTCGCGTGCACCGAAAAGGTTGAATCACCAGAAGGCTCCCTCATGCCGGCCTGTTCCGCTTCCTCGAGTTCAGCAACCCAGATGTTGATAACTTTTTCAAGTTTCGAGCCAACAAGGTAGCAGAAAGACGCATCCTTCCTCTGTCCTTCCTCGCTTATGCGATCTCCCAGAGCCTCGCAGAGATCTGGGAACTCGGTGGGATCGGAAAAGGTGCAGAGAATAGACATGGTCTCCTTCCAATTTTCCAGGTTCGCGTTGTACACGACATCCCACAGATTCTTGGCGATAACGGAACCAAGGAGACGCAGATAACTTGGCATGCCGCGCTTCTTTGCCAGGTACGCAGACTGCACCTTGTCCACAAGCTCCTGGCCGCCACAGTTGGCTATCAAGAAAGCGTCTGCAATGCGCTCCTCGGAGAGGCAGATATCGGTAGCCTTTGCAAAGTTGCCCAACATCAACGCTCTTGTAATATCCTTCTCGACGTGCGTGTCGCTGTCGCTGAAGAGGTGGAACGGGTTATCGGTCTTGGCGCCCTTGGTTGCTGCAAAGTCGGACAGGAAATCGTCCCCATCGCCCTCGCCCTCGCCATCGCCACCGCCAAAGAAGTCGGACACTTCCTTTTTCTTCTCCTCAGCTTCACCCTCCGGCTTGGTGTCTGCGCCCTTTTCGCCATCCGCGGGCTCTTGACGTGCGCCATTAATGAGCTCCTCCTCTTTGAAACCCAGATACTCGACAATCTTGCCGCGAGGGTTGTCGCCAACGAGGGTTTCCATTACTTTCCAGTCCGCCCTCTCATCATCAGTCTTGGCTTGCTGCATCCGCTCCTCGCAAATTGACGCCAAGTCGCCGGAGGCGAGAGCCTCCTGGAACTTGTCGGTAGCAGAGGAGACATCAGAATCAGCCGAAAAGTTGGAGATGATGATCTTGGACGTCTGTTTTTGTCCAGGCTGCGCCGGAGACGCTTTGAATACAACAATCTTGCCACCGAAGCCAAATGAGGCGCCGATTGGCCGCTCAAACCATTTCGGTGCCTTGTTCAAGGACCATGATGCGCCCTGGGGTTGAGTCTGAGCCGCTCGAAAGAACTCCTCATCATCCAGGTTCTTCTCCGCTTGAATCTTGGATGTATCCGGGTTCGTATTCTGGAGTGTTTGAATCGTGATCTTGCCGTCGAAGCTGGCAGTGGCCGAGAGGTTAGGGTTGTGCGGGTTGAAGCGAGTCTGAAAGGTCCAGTTGGTCATCTCAGGCAGTTCTCCGTACCGCTCTCCAGTCTGAGGGTTCCACACCAAGGTGCGATTGTCCTTGCCAGACGAAAGCAGGAGGTTGTTGTCTTGGTGGCACCAGGACAAGGATAGAACACCTTGATCGTGACCCTGGAGAGTCCTTTCCGGCGCATTGGAATTACGCAAGTCCCACAGGAAGATTACGGGCAGACTATCGTCAGGCGTGGCGGTCAAGAGCTTCGTCGAGTTGTTCGGGTCCCAAGCGATGGCGCTGACGGGTTTCCGGCTGTTGTTGAGGGTCAGGGACGCTTTCTTCGTCTTCAAATCCCACACCGTGACAAAGCCCCCTTGCCCTCCTGTTGCCAGGATGTGCGACACCTTTCGGTTCCATGCCAAGCAGTCGATGTCATCGGAGCGGGCTGCTGCGTTGCCCAGTCGGAAGGGGTTCGAGATGTCGTTGACATCGTAGATGAATAGCTCACCCTTGGAGCCAGCGGTAGCCAGGATCTGGGGCTTCAGGGGGTTGAACTGCAGGGTCTTGATCGCGCCGGTGTGCTTCGTCGTCTGGGAGATCAGGGCGCCAGAAGCCCCCGACTCCAGCTTGGCGGCATCCCACAAATCCAGGGAG
The DNA here is from genome assembly GCA_024340505.1 of Tolypocladium nubicola. Classification (NCBI taxonomy): domain Eukaryota; kingdom Fungi; phylum Ascomycota; class Sordariomycetes; order Hypocreales; family Ophiocordycipitaceae; genus Tolypocladium; species Tolypocladium nubicola. Next base: position 54,384 of record JALHCA010000317.1, read on the forward strand.
CCGTTCTCGAGAGCGCCGGCGATGATGCCCTTTGGGTGGTCTGAATCAGGGGGGCTCCAAGCAATATCGTAGAACCTGTGCTTCAGTCAGCCGACGCACTCCAAGCCTTCGAGTGAGCGAGTATCCTTCGTACTTGGATTCGGTGGTGATGCTGGCCAGTGGCTGCAGCTCGATGCCTTGCTGTAGGTCGTCCAGTGCCAGCTCCCAAAGCTCCAGCTTGCTCTCGTCGGAGAAATCAGCATCTACGGCACCGGCCCGCGTTCCCGTCACCAGGAGGGGCTTTCCTGGACCATCGGACCAGGCAAAGGCGGCCGTCCGAGGCACTTCGCGAAGGCGCACCATGATGGCGGGGGCCAAGTCGATTGCCCTGGCGGTGGAAGGGTTGAGTTGCTACGCTTTTCAACGGCTGTGGCGGACCATAGGAGAGTTAAAGAGGTAGCCCGAAGCTTCTGCCAGCAGAGAATTGCCAAGAGGGGGGAGGTTGACGGCCGTATGGCTAGATCTGGGCCGAGATATGATGCCAGATTGCAGGCTCCGAGTCTGGCTCCTGAGCTCCTCCCACCAGGGACACGTCCGTGCTCCGAGCCGCTAATAGCACCAGCTGGCAGTGGAAATACGACATCACGTGACTCAATTTGTCTCCCGTGTCCGCTGATCCAAGACGGGCCAATGAGAGCCAGAGACTGAACAGACCAGAACTTCAGTGAGTTCCTACAGCATCCAACGATTTCAAGAAACTTATTGGCCTCTTGCCTCTCCAATCCTGCGAAGATGACGGAAGCGGCTCGCTGGAAAGCCACTGTTTTTGTCGGTGGGCTGGCGCAGATGGTGACCAGCAATCACATCCTCGACGCCTTCATACCGTTCGGCGAGATTGTCGAGGTATCACTGCCAAAGCCAGACACGCGAAACTCCGAGGACTCTCACAGAGGCTTCGCGTACGTGGAATATGAAGACAGTGCAGACGCCAAAGAGGCCATCGACAACATGGACCAGTCAGAGTTCTTTGGCAGGACCCTCAAGGTGTCGCAAGCCAAGGCACCCAAGAGCGCTGAAGAGGGACTGGGCAGCAAAAAGGCCATCTGGGAGCAGGTACGTCGGAGAGCTCACGTATTCAAGCCAGCAACTGACAATTGTACGTACAGGAGGGCTGGCTGGCAGAGCATGCCGGCGACCAGGGAGGCGGTTTACTGGACAGGGCTATGGAAGATGGGGTGCCGGATCCGATGCAAGGGCTAGAAGGGCTGGATGTAGCCGGGCCGAAGCCGGCGTAGGAAGTATTGCTATTCTGTTACGAATTCTGCACATAGCGATGGTGTTACGGGGAAACGGTCCAGGGTATGATTACAACAAAGCACGACCTGAGCCATAATGTGAACACTTCAGGAGTGGGAATGTCAAGACTTGGTTTGGTTTCCTGCTGTTCATTCTTGAGATATACAGTATTTCGTCCCCCCGTGACAAATGGAATCCTCCTGGTGTGTGCCTTTGTGTTTGACGGACTTAGTGTTCATCATGGCCAGCAGCGCCCTTTCTAGACAGTCGGAGGTTCTTGTCGACGACGAACTTCCTGGCGCTGGAGTAGCCGGCAGCGAACACGGCGAAGCCGACGACGATGGCTGTAGATCCGTTAGTCCAACGAGTTGCTTTGATTTGGCGGCTGGGGATATTTACCGAGGGGGAACAACTCGGCCGGGATCTGCTTGAGCTTGCGCAACCGTTGGGAGATGGTGTGGCCTGTTCCAACATCAGTTCAGCACGTTCCAGCACGTCGAGGCAGCTTCAGAAAGCTGGGCAATCGCTGCTGAGGGTCGTTCGCCCATACCGGCTTGGTCCTCCTTCTGTACAACCCGATGCGTCAGCTCCGTCTGGCCAGGTTCGTCATTGCGCACTTACGGGAACCGGTCGCATCATCCGCGGCGACTGGCGGAACATCATCCGAGCCGTGGGCTGGAGCGATCTGAGGGCGGCGGTAGAGCGCATTTTCAAGGAGCGGAGAGGATCAGGGAATGGCGCTTAGCAATGGCGGTGATTCAATTGGGAAAATGTCGCCCTTCCGAGGTGGTGTTTGAAGGTTGCCGAACATCTCATGTTGCAGGCAGTGTCGACCCACCCCCCACACGGAGGGGGTGCCTTATGCAATTGGCTGGTCGGCCTGAGGCACACATTGCGCCGCCAACGCCGGAACATCTGATTCGAGCCGGGAACGTCGACGCATCACCCTCACCTCCAACCGTTCGAGCTCAATCGACCCCCATCCGCCGCAAAACCCAACTTCTTTCACCGGTAGTCCCGAGATCAATTCACAATGGCTGAAGAAGATGGTCAGGAGCTTGTCACCAAGCCCTTCAAGTTCGTGACTGGTACGAGCTGATAATCCCTCCCTAAAAAATGACCTGATCGTGGCCCGAGGCTAACATCATTGCAGCCGGTAAGCACACCCGCGACCGCCCGACCGAGCGCATCGCCGCGACGAGCTCAATTGCATTGGGACATGCGGCAGGTACTAATTGTTGCGTTGCACAGGCACCGATGCCCGCTTCCCGAACCAGAACCAGACCAAGCACTGCTGGCAGAACTACGTCGACTACCACAAGTGCATCATCGCCAAGGGAGAGGACTTTGCGCCTTGCCGCCAGGTACGACGACCGATTTGATTAGAATCAGCTGTGCTCGGGTTTCGCGACGGAGGCTAACGGCGCTGCAGTTCTGGCTCTCATACCGATCACTGTGCCCCTCTGGATGGTACCAGCGATGGGATGAGCAGCGAGGTAGGTTGCGGCGATCCTGGCTGTTGGTCTGCGGCTAATGTGCTTCTACAGAGGCTGGCAACTTCCCCGTCAAGCTCGACGCTTAAGCGTTCCGCTGTAGAGCTGGTGTATGTCTAAGGCGCATGTGGATAGAAGGCGGACGGTGAGCAGCTCTGCTGCACGTGTACTACTCGCACAACTCAGTAGACAATCGACGCAAGAGATTGGCCGTTGAATAAAAGCTGACTGTGAAATGTTACACCAGCCTTTGAATACATATCTTATGTGTCAGGTGCGAAATGTTAATTCAATCAAGTTCGCTGGTATCATAAGTCCCATGAGAACGGGTACCTTGGCTCAATCCCAGACGCCGCATTACCAATCCATGCCCAGAGTACAGTGCCGACATATAACACAAACCAGAGTACGATACACCATCCAGGTATGTTTACTGCTTCTTCGAGTCGGCTTCCTCGTCATCCGAGCTCAAAAACTCGTCATCCTCGTCGAACCCAAAGAACGTCCGTTGCTTCCCCTTTCCAGCCTTCTCAGGATCCGATGGAGGCGAAGACTCCTTCGAACTCGGTTTCGCCTCTTCGTCGGATCCAGACTGGTTGTTGGTCTGGTCGGTGGACGTGGAGCCGTGAGACGTGCTGAGGTTGTCTTTGTAGTTGCCGGCCTTCATCGCCGCCAGGACCGCTTCTCGAGTCTTTTCGTTGCTCTCTTCCTTATCCTCAACCCATTTGCCGTCGAGTCGGCATTTGCTGCCGGATTTGATCTCAGCTTCCTTTTGCTCGGACATCTGAACAATCTGCTCCCATCGTTCCCGCCGCCTGTCCTTTTCCTTCTTCTCCATCTCAGGCTTGATGGCCAGGTACTCTGCCAGGGCCTTGGCCTCGTTGACTGTGCGTAGCCTTCGGCCGTCGAGATTGCGGCTCGAGCCATGGTCGTCTTGGTTTCGCTTCTTCCGCGATGACATGCGCCCGCCGGCTGCTCGCAGCTGAGACCCGAAGCCACCTTTGCCGCCGCACAGCGGGACCGTAAGTCGTAGAGAAAGAAATTCATCAGCGCTGGTGGAAAGGTATGTCGATATGGGCGCCTCTGATCGTTCAGGGAGCTGTCTGTTTGACAGTGTCGTCAGGATGAGTCTGGTGTCGGAGGTGGGCAGTCTCTCGTTGATCTCCTCCCGAAGCTGAGACACTGTCGTCGTCGCTGGCACCGGCACGACAAGTGTCGATGGCAAGCCGAGACCGCCAAAGGTGGAAACGAGAACGTTGAGGCTTTCGGGCGCCATGGTGATGGTTGGAGGCTAGCTTTTCGTCGTGATATCGTCCTGATGGACAGACTTGGGAGATGCGGTTACCGCTGAGACACAACGCTCTGACTAAGGATGCGACAGGAAAAGTGGCGAAGGAAGCGGGGACAGGCATGAGCCACATCGCAGGTGGGTTGAGGTTTATCATCACGTGACTCCAGCCACAGCGCACAACACAAGCCACCCCACGTCGCCAGGTTGAATTTCTCGTAGGGTTTCCGCCCACAAAAGTTATCCATTTTGAGACCTGGCACGCCTTCCGAAAAACTGCCTCTCTTCAACATCGACCACATCACGCAAACCGCCACGATGTTGATTCCCAAGGCCGACCGCAAGAAGATCCACGAGGTAAATCGGCCTTCGTGAGCAGACAGAGCAGACCGGAGTCTCGGTTACTGACAGATAGCCAGTACCTCTTCCGTGAGGGCGTCCTCGTGGCCCAGAAGGACTTCAACCTCCCCAAGCACCCCGACATCGACACCAAGAACCTCTTTGTCATCAAGGCGTGCCAGTCCCTCAACTCCCGCGGCTATGTCAAGACTCAGTTCTCCTGGCAATACTACTACTACACCCTGACCCCCGAGGGCCTCGACTACCTCCGCGAATGGCTTCACCTCCCCGCCGAGATCGTCCCTGCCACCCACATCAAGCAACAGCGATCGCATGCTCCTCCCCGTGGCATGCTCGGCGAGAGCGAGCGTGAGCGTCGGCCGTTCGGCCGTGGCCGTGGTGACCGTGGCGACCGCGAGGGTGGATACCGAAGACGGGATGCTGGCGAGGGCAAGGAGGGCGGTGCTCCGGGCGAGTTCGCTCCTCAGTTGTATGACCCCCCCGGCGATATCGCATACCGAGAACCTGCTAGATCAGTTGAGACTAACAATTACTCACAGCCGTGGTGGCTTTGGCCGTGCCCGTGGCGGCGGCGCTCCCCCCTCTTAAGCGACGCAGTTTCCTTTAGGTTATCACTATTGAGATGCATGGCGAAAGGCACCGACATGTACTCTAAAATGGAGGGCAACCCTTTGCCATGAGGATTAGCTCGTGAGACCGGCCGAGTGGGGACATCGTGGGAGTTCTGGAGGGTAGACCTCGGAAATCATTTGCATCAGGGTCAATGTTTACCGTCAACGAGACAATTGCTCAGGAACACGTGAGGATTTCCAAACGAGTGACGGACCATGGCAATAGGTGGAGTGAAATCCTGTCGTCGGGATCAGTTGGCATCATTACGTGCTCCTGGCCGAGGCGAACATTATCACTTCGGCAGCCCTACATTGGACCCTTTAATCCAAAGTGTACCTCTGCCCTCAGCGAGAGACTTGGCATGCTTTGCACAAGACGTAGCATCGACTCGAGGGTTTGGTACTCGGGACTCGGCGTAGGCATATCAACTACCGATTGTGACTGAAGTCAACCAACAAACTGGCGGTCCCTCGGACCCTCACACGCGACCGGCTTGCCGTTCCATTGACCAGGCGGGGTTGGAGACAAGCTCGAGTGTCTCTCGAGTAGTAGTGCCTCGCAAGGTTTCACAAGAGCGGCAAGACCCTCTGCCATGCTTTTAGTTGCTACGTAGGTCTACGGACTCGGATGATTATTGCTGGCGGTCTCACGGAACTGTCCCCGCTGAGAATCCAGGTGAATCCGCGGCGTTTGAGTCCTCCATTGCCATTGTAGGTGACAGCAGTTCGGTCTTTTCTCGTACCAGGCTCACGCAAGTCCCTCAGGATAAATCGACCTTTGGTCGTCGAAAGTGATGACGCATTGATCGCGACCAACGCCTCGCAGGGTGTCGTTTGTTGGCAAGACAATGTCGCATGCCGGGCCAGTACCGAAGAGAAACCCCAGGCGATCTTGCTGCCATAGGTTCGGGAACAATCCCGCTGATTGAGGTGGAGCAAAACCGGTGACCACCGAAACCAAATCGGACTACTCGTAGACAACGTCGTAGCCTTGGCGTTTTGAGCCTTGGCTCCTCCCTAGTACCCGCCCTAGCCGAGCTGGTTCGTCTCTAGAGACGGTGACCCTTATGACTTCAAACAACAAGGGCTCCTGATAGCCATTGTTGCCTGAGATCAGGTCACCGGCGTCAGGGAGTTTCCTAGGCTCCTTAACTAAGAGCATATTAACCGACTTACGGTATCTTTAGGCCATGGACTTCGCGCAGCAGCTGTCGCAGATTCAATGTGTGATCGTGGCCACCGCGTGCCCGTCGTTAAACCTCAGTTTTTGCGGGCACGCCCACTCAGGCCTCATAATTTGCGAGGATAGCCAGATGCATTTTTCCAGATATCTCAAAAAAGAAAAGATAGACCATCCGAATCTACCTGATGCAAGGGGAGCATATGTCATCGCGCCCATACTCTGGCTTAACTGCTCAAATCCGAGGCACGTTGGCTGCGCCAGATCTCGTCATCCGAGCAACTCCCATGTTTGCATTTTCTTCGTAGCAACTCATTTCAAGACCATTCATAACATACGCTACATAACCGAAAACATCTACCCGACATCACTTCAAGGTATGACAATGCTTAAATCAGGTTACGCCGAAACAAACACTACTCGTCCCGTCCCCCGGCTTTCTCCTTCTTCAGGTTCTCCATCACTTTGCCAGCCAAACTCTTGATTTCTTCTGGCGACGCCCATGCCCCTGCCTGGTTGAGTGCGATACTGAAGAGAGCTTCCATCGTCTGGGATGTTGCATATACAACATTGTCCGTACCGCCCGCTGGTTCCAGAAAACCATTCTCCCTCTCCAGGAGGTTACTTGCGGTGAGCCGTTGGGATGGGTCCCGTGAGAGACACGCCTTCATGGTCCGAACATACGACGATGGCACAGGCACGCCGCCAAGACCTTCCGCGCCACACTCGATAACATGCCCGGGGTCACCAATGGCCATGAACTTCGGTACGAGGTCTTGGATATGACTGAATGGCTGCCGACCATATACCATGAGGTGTAAGATGCATCCAAGACTCCATATATCGCTGGGTTTACCGAACCTAAATGATCTGCTCAAGTCTTGCTGAGTAGACGGCGGCATGCTCAAAGCTTTCAGCGTCTCGGGAGCTATGTAATTTGGAGTGCCTGCCTTGTGATCCTTATATATGTTGACCGTGTCGTCCGGAATGGTATTAGCAATACCAAAGTCCACGAGCTTTAGTTTGCCGTTGATGACGAAATTGGCGGGTTTTAGATCCGAGTGAACGATATCCAAGCTGTGGATGAGAGCGACGCATTTAAGCATCTCGAGCCAATAGTAACCGACAAACAGGACATCCAGCTTCTCATTGCCTTGATAGTGATTCCTGATGATACTGTCGAGGTCGATTTGTCCCAATTCCATAACCTTTGTGGAGTTGGTGATCTAATTGCGAGCAGGGGGTATGACGCCGTTAGACTCACTATGTATAGACACTTCTTTGCCTCATCAATAGCCCAATCTTTCAGACAGGCCACTCTGTCGACTCGGGTCAGCCTTTCAAGAAGTCTGACTTCATTCCTGATCTGAGTCTTGCCGCGCTCATCTAGATTCTTCAGAGGAATTGTCTTGAACGCCCACACTGTATTGGTTACCGAAACAACCTCATAAACTCGTCCACTCCCACCCTTGCCCAGTCTCCGCAAGACAGTGTATGGCTCACGATTCACAACGAAGCGCCGGGCAACTCTGCGCTTTTCAGGCACGGTCACGGTCCTGTTAGCAGAAGCAGCCGCCGAAGCAGTAGCGATAGATGGAATATCCGCAGAGGCATTGGGGGTGGGGAAGACATGAGCCTGATGACCGTTCAAGGCGGCAGACGCTTCCCTCACGGCAGGAGAATATGGCTTGCCTGTGACCCCTCGTGCAGCATCATTTCTCGGCGTGACCCTACCTCGATCGGGCAAGGGGCTCTTTTTGACGTTCTCACACTGATGCGGGAGAGGTTGTGTCGCAATCGGGGAGCTCGTTTTCCTTGCTGATATGTCTCGAGATTCTTTGCTGCAATGTGCTGGCAAGCGCTGGCGGGCGGCGCTTGTCGTAAAGAGGCTCCTTCCTCCACCTATTCTCACATGTCCCGTGTCTTGAGTAGTGGAGGAAGGTACAAAGTCCAGGTCACCAGGGGGAGTAGTTTCGACCGCATGCTCTGGGCCTGGTAGGACATCCCCGAGGCTACCGTTTGGGGCCACGTCGACTTGGTACTCGTGGGCAGGAGCGTTGTCGGAGATGTTGTGTTTGTCAAGGCTGGGGAGCTCCGGGGAAGAAGGAGCTCCGGGGAAGAAGGAGCTGGACTGACTCGTTTCGTTCGTCTCTTCGGAGGTCGTTGAAGGGAGGCAATTCCGCCTGTCGGGGTATCACAGCGCCCTTCACCGTTTAATCGATCGTCATTTCGCAGCAAAGCTGGGTTGCGGTGCTGAGATGATGGGGCTCGGGGCCAATTTGCGATCCTAGACGACCGCCTAATCTGCACTGCAATGCTCCCGCTCTCGTCGGTCTCATCATCATGTGGCATCGCGGTCGGTCTCGGCGAGGTAGCGAGTCCTGCGTGGGCGAGCAAGGCTTCTGTCATGGCGCTGAGTTGGGGGTTACGAAGTGGAGGCTCGTTTTCATCGGAATCGCTATACCAAGGGCGCTCCATATCGTTCATTGAGCAAGCTGCCTGAGCTAGAGAATTATGTAGTAGCGTGGATGTTCGCGAACGCGCAACAAGGTACAATAGACGTGCAAGGGGTTGACAGATTAAGCGGCACCGCAAATGCGAATCGCCCGCCCAACACCACAACAACTTCCTCCGTTCAACCGTTGTTCAAGGCCGCAAACTGCCAGTAATATTGCATTCGCTCACATAACCTCATGGAAAGATATCTAAAGAAGCGGACGCCGATTTCTTTTCAATAGGCACGGGCATAAATCGTGCTCCCAGCAGGCAAGATACTTTTGCGGTGCCGCTTTATTTGTTAACCCCTTGACGTGTTTTGCTTGTTTATTACACGGGAGCCAATGCTGATGCTATTTATTACGCCCGGAGGGAGTCCCCTAGAGGGCCACTGCGCTACGCTATTTACCGTTCAGTACATTGTTGCATGT